>VYYJ01002345.1:0-22275 GCA_021029165.1 Cyphoderus albinus | reverse complement strand
TTATCTCATGACCAAGAACGAGAGGGGGAGATAATTTATGCGCATACTAATGAGCTAGACCGGATGTGGATGAGCGAGACCGGATGCTCAGGTCATTCACCCGGACAATATCCCTTCTTACATACTACTGATGACGCACTACAACTTTGCGATAAAGAAAAAGTGTTTTAATTTACAATTTAAATTTCACTGGTTCCTCCCTAAATTACTTGTTGTGAACCCTCTTCCTGGAACGCTTTTGTTTTCATTCTAATTTTTTTTTAGCCAAGCGTTCCTCCCGGTTATTTTTGTGACATAACAGGCGAAGGGTTTGGCCGGATTTCCTGAGTTACAGCGTCCAAATTTTTGTTTCGCTATTATCATTGTACGGTTGATGTGCTTCAAATTTCTCACTATTTTGACTTCCCCAAACTTAGGATTTTAGCTTGTTTCAATTGTTATCCTAGGCACATTATTATCTCATTATAAGCTTCAGGATGAAGAACGTTCCTTACTCTGTGACACATCGACAATAACGTCAATTTTTTTCTGTAACTTCTCACGCAAAAGATTCTGGTGGTTTTGTTTTCCTCTTATAGCTTTGTCACACTATAATTGTTTCAAGTTTTATGACAGTTGACATGATTATTCTACCCATACTGTGAAACCATTTGGTTCAACAGTTCAGGACTCAACCTAGAAACATAACAGTGCGCGAGTCACCAGTCGGCAGAAATCTGTGACTGAGCTAGGAAGCCGTTCCTTGAAACAGTTGAATTGAAGCCATATGCTTTCATACGCTACAATAATTTTCATGATAATCATGCCAAAAACCGTGTTGCGTAAAAGCGTAAATCTTGATAATCCTGGTGACAATCTAAAGTCTAATTCATATAAAAATGATGAGAGGTGAGCATATGTATAACTCGAATTTCTTGTTACTTATTTTTACACTCTATTGCAATAAAAAATGTCCCACCCAAGATGGTTTTACTAACGAGTGAAAACAATGTACCATTTAATAACAACCAACCGTTTTGCTCGCTTCAAAAGAAATCCACATTTTTTAACAATAAGTACAAAAGTAAAATATTGCATGTACTTATCAGAAAAAATAGTTGCGCATTTTGATTGAGTAAAAAAGCTCATTGGCTAATGATGATGATAATGAAACAGAGCACGTCTTTTTCACCAGAAGCTAAGCAATACCATGTGAATTAGACGCTTCATTGTTGATGCTGCTGTATAATTCAAACTCTCCCAAGATATTGTTTACAAACCACATGCACAATAATTTTAGTTCCCATCATATTTTCTAAATCAGTTATATGTATGTCTCTTTTTTATCTATGGATGAAATGCAACGCGTCTACCGGTTTGCAACAACGTGAGCTAACAAGAATGTGAGACACAAAAAGTCGAAAGAAGTGTCTTTCTTCACTGCTGCCCTCGTCTATTGACAAGGATGTGATAGGTATCTGCTGCGATGATGTAAGGCAAGGAGCCAGAGAAAAAACAAGATCAGTTATAATAAAATATTGAAAATAATAGATAAATACAGTAAGAAATTTGCTGAAAGAATGAATGAGACGGGTTTTTTGCCTTTTGCGTCCCTGAGACACAACTTAGGTACATTCTATGTAGCTGAAACATACAACAGTAGTCGGGGTCGGGGTCCATTGTCCATTTAACTTACGCCAGGATGATGCAAGCTGAAAAACTTTAAAAACACACAAAATGTTGTCTTCGTTCTCACCTCACCGCATGTAGCCCGAGAGGAGCGCCTATGAGCAAGTTTTCAGTGGCTCATTTTTGTTCGAGAAGGTGTGCATTAAATACAAGATCACAATTTTAAAATGTTTCTTATATGTTTTAACTCTTTTTAAAATGGTTTTTATTGACATGCTGGATGGGGAGCATGTTGGGCAAAGTATGATTGTTATAAGGTTGTTTTCTCCCTTTCTTGTCAATATGGGCAGAAGATATTATACACGAAATTGGATAACTCCTAACGGATTGTTCATAATTGCCTTATTTGCACACATTTTCTACACGCATACACAATAAAAGCTGTCACACTGTTTTTTTAAAATTTTATTTTGCGTAAGAGTACATTGACTGGCAGTTGTTTTCCTCTGTTTCCTTGTTCATGAAGAAAAATTTTGGTTTTAGTGTCAACACGCATCACAAGGCATGAATGATAAGTGCTTACTTGTTAATGTGATGTTGCCGCTGTGCCATAAAAACATGTAAGAGTTGATGTGATGGGGTTGGCAAATGAAAGAAACATTTACATCGCATCGTAGCCTACGATTCGTAGGCGTCACACAGCCATCAACAGGAGAAAATATTATCATGGATTTCAGTGACTACCTTGTCACTTTACCTGCACCTGTTTTTAATCCGGAAGCTCAATTATAAAGCTTACAAATTATTATTTGTCAAACTTTTAATAAAAGTCACACCAATCCGAGAAGTTTGTTAGCATGTAGAATCTAAACAAATCTGTCAGAAAGGCAAATACATAACGCATAGCTATTCATAACAAACTTTTTTGTTTTCATCTATTCCGTCGGACAAGGATTTGCATTTCCAACAGAAAACACTTATCTGTCCCCTCATTATAAAAAGTCGACGACTTTTTCAGTAACAAGTAACAACTATTTCATGATTAGAATATTATCTAGAAACTGCTATTTACTGCATATTTAAGTACTATAAGTAAGTAGACATTTCTTGTCCATTGAAAAAAGGATAGAATAAAAATTAAGATTAAGCCCCATTTTAGACATGGATTGAGATTTTTAATGTACTTTTCTGGCTCAAGATGATATTGAAATCAAGTTATAGCAGCTTGACTTCTGGTTAAAAATGTGAGAGCGTCTGCATCAGCTTCAACAAAGTTTCATTACTTACAGGCAGTGAAAGATGCAAGGTATTGTAATTGTAAAGATCCTCATCCATTAAACAGATTGTATATTGTAATGCTACACACCGAGGAGATCATGCAACAATGAAAAACCTGAGCGAAGACTTTTTTGTTTGCGAATCTTTTAGTAGAAAAGAATCCCGTTTGTTCGGCTTTTTTGTATGTAGAACGTTGCAAAGGAAAAACATTCTTCTTTTTGTTGACACATTATATTACTCGCATATTGAAATAACTACGTCTTTCTCTGCTTGGCTTGCTCGTTCATCTCGTATAAGGTGTGAGCGAATTCCTTCCTTGTAAAAATGATCGAGAAAAAATTCATGCCAAAACCGGGTATTATTATGACAGTATTTGGGCACTTAAATAATTACCATGCAGTTATATTACATTCTTCTCATCGTGACACAATGTGCTCATCTACTCATTAAAGCAACAAGCAAAAAAAAAAAGAAAATGCGTGCTTCTTAACTTGGCATGGTCAAATGTCAGATTTTACAAAGACAAAATGGATTTTTTTGTTTTAATAAACATTTTAATGGGTGACTTCACTTATGTCGTTCCTCGTTCCTCTTTCTTCCTCCATTCATTTTTCTTCTGACAGTGACGCCGCCTTAGGTACTAATTCGCAATAAAATATATGATTTTATACCATCTTAATTACTCGCATTCTGATTGTAGCCAGCATTTAAACTGGCTCAGGGTTTGTTGGAGATCTACTTGAAAATAATTTCACCCTGCTAGGAGATGAAGTCTACAGTCTACGCTTACGCTATAAAGGAATGTGGTCATATTTTCAAGTGGCATAAGGACGTACGTATCAAATGTGAGCTAAAACATATAAATACTACCACCAGGAAACCGACAACCAAAAATCACTGACTGATGACGATCATTATAATTATTACTCCGAGTATGAACTCAATAGTGTTAAGCCTTATTAAAAGTGGACCCGCATTAGAATGTATGTTTCAAAGTCAACAAGAGCTGATCACTCACAAAAGTTGTTCCTTGGTTTGCGTACCTGTAGCCATTAATAGTGAAAAAAAAATTAATACTGGCTTTAGCGATGATGGTGTGAGTGAGCATTGAGCAGATTTGCTAAAAAAGGGCAGGTTGAAGAATCATTTAAGGAGGGGAATCAACGCAAGATCTGATTCCTTTATTATTACTACCATGCGATGTGGCCACAAACATTGAAATTGTAAGGTTAGGTTTTAAAGTTGTTATACTTGTACTACATTGTGATGAAGATCAAGATTTGAAATAAATTTCAGGATTGAACACACAGCCCCAAAACTCTTGTCTTCCTTTTCATTTTTCCTCAATTCTCAAAGTAACATACGTAACTTTACACCATGTAAAGGGCCAAGAAAATTAAGCGGAAAACACTACTTGTTTCACTGACTATGCCATGGTCATAGTCTATGCGTCATTTTTTGCAATGAAAGAAAAAGGTTCGAGAGCGAGCAACGGGCGAACAACCTTCAACTTGAGAGAGCACCAAAAATGAATTACATTACAACATTCAAGACAAGAAGAAAATAAGGAATAATAACGCTGCATTGATTACCCCGATAGATTCTGTCTTCAATCTTGTTTTCTTGCTGCTTCTGCTAAAAAAAGAAGCCAACTTACTTGAATTTACATACACTACTGATTACACAGGTAACTTATTCGACGTTATTCTCGTTTTTGTTTCATACTTTTCTTAAATTTTCTCTTTGTTTGGTGGGCGAAGAGGAGAAAAGAGATGAGCTTCTTCTCACAAGGAAAGTACTATGCAAGATTAAAATTAAGGATAAGAATCAGGGGCGCCTGGGTGTATGTAGTAATAACAATAACAATATTAGGCATTATTATGTACTACAGTATGCGATTGGATGAAATCATAAAGATTATGATCAGTTCGTAGAAGGATGTTGCATGTGTAACCTGAAAAATGTATTTCAGTATAATACTTACATAAAACGAAAGGAGATCAGTAAATGTATGACTAAGATAAAATTTGCACTTTGCACTACATTTAAGTAAATAATACATTGAAAATCACGCACAATCTAGATATAAACGTAACATAATAAACATTACAATTCTACTGAAAAGGTTTCTTTATTTGATTAAACTGAAAATGATTACTAAAATGTGGCGGCTAGCTTGTAGAGTAAGAAAAAATCAAGGTCTTCGGATACTTTTGTCAAAATTGAATTAAAATCACTACCTATACCATAACGTCACTAATCATCTATTTGCATTATTTAAGCTGAGTGACTCACAAGATATAGAAGCCCTTGGTGCATTACGATATCTAATAAAATTCAAGTTTCTTACCGATCAATGTAGTAAGTGCCTTATGAAATTATAAAGAAATTACTAAATGAAGAAGAAAAAACAAATGCGAGAAAAAGGTTGCTTGACGGGTTTAATACGGTGTGGTGTGGGATGTTTCTTTGGGTTACCACATTTTATCTTACAAAGGACATCATAAAAGCATTTTCGACAATAGTTTCCGTGTCATTAATTGAGTGCCCACTCCCTCCAAATTAATAAGCTCACGGATAAAACAATTTTGGTTGTTTTATAACTTTATTTTATTTATTTGAATAATACAACGGAAACGGGACTCGTTCTTAGTCTATTGAAATAAATGTTTGGTGGCAAAGATACATCTGCCTACTACGCTGTTTTTGCGAGCCATATGTAACATAAAATAAAAATTGGATCAGTTCGTATTTTCCAAAAAATTCGTAGTATCACACTATTTAAAAAAGACAATCAATACACGATCACTCAGTAATCCTGCATTGTCTTCTCAGAATACAATACAGTATAAGTAAATTCACTCTCAGTTTATTTTTCTCGGAGAAATTAAACTTTTATAAATAAAGGGTGTTTCAGATATAAGTACCCAATTCCATGGTAACTTCCATTTAAATTACACAAACGATAGGTACTTATATCTGAAACACCCTTTAATTAGTAATTAAACAAATATAAGGATAATTTCATCTTTTACAGTGTAAATATTGTTTATTACTCTTAGACATGTTAATATTAATTAAATTGAAAAACAACACTTGTAAAAAGAATACTCAGTTCATTTCTCCTTCTTTCCTGAGATAATGTTGGAATGAAGCTTGAGAACTTCCGGTTCAAGCAATTCCAGTATTAAATTTCCATCATTGTCAAAAAAGTTGGCGACCGATTTCTCAAATGTGGCGGTTTTCACTTGGGTCTTATTACTTTTGTAGCATGTGACCGTTAAAGCATACATATCATCAAATCTAAAAGTAAACGAGTACATTTTCCTAGTAGTAATTCACGGCTTTATATTTGGGACATTATTTGGGACATTACTACGCTTTATTTGCAAGTACGACTTACCTCTTCATGTAAGAACTAGCCTCCCAAACAACATCGGGATCCAAACCAGCGTCATCTTTTTGGACAGCCACAGCGAATATTCCTTTCTCAAAATAAGCCGTGTAGACGGTTAAAACCCCCATCATCACAAAATACGCCGACACACAGAGAAGGAGTACTGGTCTACAAAAAAGGAACACAATGGCCCAATTAAAATTTATCTTGTCCTTCACGGCTATTAATCGTCCATATGGCGCTATTTTACGTGTAGAAATTAATTATTTCGATATGGAAAACAAACTTGGACTGTGGAAACGGATGTAAATAATCCCAGAGCAGGGCGAGCATAGCAATTCCTACAGCAATGCTACATATCCAGAGTCGTCCATCCACCAAGGAAAAGTTCTCGGCGTAATTTAATCGTTTAATGAAAACATCCCGGACAGCGTCATCCAAGGCGTTCTTCACCGCAGAGCCGTCCCACTTGCACACCTTCGTCCGCTCCTCCACCTTAAACACAAAAACAAATAATGAAATATTAAACAATGGCAATTATAATCACTTTTCTTAACTCATAGCACCACATTTAAAAAATAAGCTAATAAACGTTTATGCATAAATACCTGCATTTTTTCCTCTTTCTCCTTCGGCGACATATTTTACTGCGTCGAAAGTTAAATCACCTGAAAATGTAAAGAGGTAATTATTCAGTATTTGTTTGCCGTAAGTACTACAAACATTTCCTTTGATTTATCTTTGATTGTATAAATAAGGCCGGTTGTCAGCCCAGAAATGCTAGTAATATTTAAGTAAAATACAAAACCGATAACTATTTAACTACAATCACAAATCACAATTACCAATTTAACTCCCCAATAAATATAAACGTGGCCAAACTTTGCTTATGTTTTTCGAGGAAATGAGAAAAACGGTGTTACGAAATAAACATGTCAATGCACACTTGAATCAAACAACATAAGCGAGGACTGGACCAAATGCCAAATGATGAATCCTACAATGCAATGCAAATGATATTTTATTTTGAAAGTTGTAAAAATATTGTATGCCATACACTGTACACCAAGAACGGCAAATACCTTCTTTCTCTAAGCATTACTCTTACGTGGCACTTTCATATAGTGGCCAGATTGTGTCAAAAGAATTCAGAGTTGGAGCCGGCCACCTTGTGCCAAGAGAGACGAAAAATTCAAGTGAACATGAAACATGAAAGTGAGACCGTGTAGTGTAGCCAACTCACGCTAAAAGAACAAAGATTAAAACCCTAGCCAGCCAAAGACAGATAAAGCTACATTAAGCTCAAGCTGTGGCTGGTAATCAAACCGGAAGCTGCATTAAGGAATGACAGTTGCTAATGTGATATAATGCATTTGAATATCTAAATGACCGGAGAAATGATAATATTTCCCAAAGTCAAATAATTGAAAAAGTTTTTGTAAGCTGAAAAATTTTGTGGGAAGTTATGCTTCAGATTTCAGATAAAGTTTATTAGCTTTGTGAAAATTAAAGAGAGGTCTCTGTGAAACCTGAAAATGAGCTTGAAAAAACCGATACTTCCTAGGGACACTCGAAAGGTGACTACTGGCCGGTCCCCCAGTTACTGGAATCCTCAACTTCCAAACCCACTGCGAAAAAAAAATGCGATGGCAAAGAGTTCTGGCTCTGAAAAGTGTCAACAAGTTGCAATTGCAGCTAGTGGCTCGACTCCTAATATTTCTGGACAAGAAATGAATCAGCAACCAGCAACCAGTGGCTCGACTCCTAATATTTCTGGACAAGAAATTAATCAGCAACCTGCAGCCAGTGGTTCGACCCCTAATATTTCTGGACAAGAAATGAATTATCCGCTGTGTCTGGACAATGGCTATGGCTACTCTTACAATCCTTACAATCAATCTTTGCAGCCGCAACCAAATCAGCAAGAACTAATGGGCGCTGGAGAAGTCGCTTCACCTTTGGCCAAGCCCCGAGCCCGCAGTATGCCACCAAGACAGAAACTGACTCGTCCCACTTACTCTTTATGTGGGAAATGTCGCAAGTGCAAAAATCTCATCAAGGAATTACCAGAAAATGCTACCATGACTTTTCCAAAGTATTCTCATGGAACTCGGATTATGCCACAGGATCCGAAATTAACAACCTCCAGTCACTTAGGTCAAAGCGCCAAAAACTTTCGAGCTATTCGCTTCTCATCGCATATGTAAAAATATTTCAGATTTCCATTTGTAAAAGGATGATTCATCACCTTTTGAAAATATTATTTAAGGTTTCTAAATCAGAATTGCATACGATGGTCACTTTTTTATTATAATACTATGTATGTATGTTTAAGACATGAAATAAAACCTGGTAATGGTAAAACACTTATTTTAAAAGTCTCGGAGTTGAATTTATTTTCTATAAGTCATTGTCTATCAATTACAAAAAAGTTCTTTAATTTAACTGTCTGTGCGAGTTAATTTTTAAATAATACTGATTAACCTGTCCACGGTGTTGTATTGTATTGTATTAAATAGTATAAACTATCATGATGACTTGATGACCTATGGCTACATTATTATTAATTTCTCTTGGTTGGATTGACTGTCCCCATACATAGCATAAGTAAATGTATAAGAATGACAAGGCAAAAGTTACTTAAGCGCAAAAGCGAAAGATTCTTGTTTTGCATAATACAAAGTTTTAAGTTGTTTTTGAGAAATTCGTTCTACTTCCTAAAAGCGTTCTTTACTATTCTTTCGAATACAATCCTGGCTGGCATATCTGACAAGAACTTTAAAATTTAATAACACCTGAAAAAGTCCGATAGTCTCTTCTTTTACTGACTGTTATTCAAAAAAGTATCCAAACAAAGTAAGACTATTTTCATAAAATATGCAGTCGCATTAGACACTTAACACTTTCATAAATCATGATGCTTTTGTCGTTTATTTCTGGAGGGACTTTCCGTGTACTTAATATCAAAAGAATACATTGACTCAAAATATAAAGCCTTGCGAAAATGACATTCAGTTGTTTGTTAAGAAATAAATATTGTGCGACAAAGGGATGTGAAACAACTGACTGAGTAATAATTACACGCACAAACATATTAAGTGCATGCTATCAAAATAATCAAACTACATAGGTTCAAAATAACAATATACAAGTGCTGAACCTGCAATTACCAATATCTCTTAAAAACAGCCTTTCTTCAATAATATGATTAAACACCAACACCTGCAGCAATCACGAAGACAGTCGCTCTAACTCACTTATACGGTTAAAGCTAAAGTGTGTCCTCACGTTGAAGGGTGATTGCGCGTTACTAAACAAAACCAATCTAATTACTTGTATTGGGACTGGGAGTAAATATTCCTAAAATCAAAATTATACATTTTTGGTTCTCGTAAAGACCTAATCATTTATAGTTTTGTTAGACAGTTGGTATCTCAAACCTGAAACACTTGTCAAAATGGTGCTCTCTTCGAAGACACTGGCCCTAATTGGTGCTTATTACACTTTCGCATTTAAATCTCACTGCACCCCTTTCCAGTGGATTTGGTCGGATAAAAAAATGCGTCGGACAAAGGACATCGCTACAATTATGGGTTGGATCTTCTGTGCTCTTCTCATGTGGTCAAAAATCATTTTCATGACGATTCGACTTTACCAATCTTACTCATACTTGGATGTGACGGTGGACGAACTCTGTATTCATTACTACTATTGGGTTTTATACACGTACGCTGGATTCCTGCAGCTGAATATTTTCGACATGCGTGACTGGTTTCCATTGATGATCAATCGATTCACCACTTTTAATGAAACCTCCAAAAGTAAAAGCAAAACTTTTTCTCATATCAAAAGACTACTTTCTAACTATACTACATACATCTAAATTCCAAATTTTATCCGTAGCGAAATATTTTCCTCATATCAAACGTCCTGGAATATTGGAAAGGGATCAAATCGAGGGGGCGGTAATGAATGTCTTTGGCATTGTTATAATGAATTCTCTGGTGACGTTGTTTCTTTTCCTGGATAATCCCTGCAGTCCGCAGTTCATCTACTCAGGATTGTTTTCCAATTCTGAAAATGTCAGTCTAACTCTATGTTTCTTTGCCATACTCGAAGCTTATCTGACACTATTTTCATGGACAACAATTCTCTTATGGGCGTCTACCTCCATTTGTTGTGGCACAACTATATGCTTCTGGACACAGCAAATCAAGTAGGTACATTTACCTTTAATTTCATAATTATTTTCCCGGAATAAAAAATTGCTGCCATATTGACATAACATTTTTCATAACTAGTATCAACTGTAAAGCTGTGCACTTGAGCCTTCCTGATTCCCCCTTGCGGAAAATGAGAGAAATCATGCGAATGTACAGGAATTTACAGTTCCTTACCACAGAGTACAACAGCGTTGCGTTCCGGATGACGGTGGGCGTCAAGGTCGCTGCTTTCCTATCCCATCTTGGAACAAATTACGGCACAATACGACTCTTTAATAGCATGAAGTTTCAGATTTGGATCAATTGTCCTCTTGTGTCGGTGTGCGGGTTAGCAATTCTACTTCAGTTGTTTAAATTGTTGGCTTGGGTTAATGTAGAAGCTAACGAGTGTTTGGCTTCTTTGAAACACGAATTACGAAAAGTTCCAAAATGTGGCAGTGGCAACTTCAATTTAAGATATGCACGGGTAATGTTAAATTCAATGAGGCCGTTGAAAGTAAAAGGCCACCACTTTTACTATTTTAAGCAGTCAACACCTGCAACGTTCTACAAGCAGTTGATGGATTACACCATCAACGTTTTGCTGACATTTTAACTGGCACAACCATAACTATCGCTATCGCATTCAGGTTAAAAGAATTTTACATGATATGATATTACTCAGTATTATAGTAGTTGACAAAGATATACATTGCATTTAAATGCATTTAATAATTGCATATAATAATATTTAGATTAGCAGTAACTTACTGCCAGTAAAGTCCTTGCTCGACCCCAATTTGGTCCCCAAGCCTAGGCATACCATGAAAGGATGTGAAGAAAAACGAATACGTAGTTTCTTCCGCTGCCAAAAACGATGCCAGCGCCATTTTTTGTAATAGAAAAGTGTCGCTGGCATCGTTTCCGGTAGTGGACAAACCTGGAACTAGGTATTCATTTTGCTTCAATTTTTCAATGTCACGTGCATTGTGCATGTGAAATAGTGGGCCGCAATTGTTAGCTTTCGCTTCGCAGAGCTCCTAGTTTGTAGTTGGAGTTGGAGATATGAGAATGACAATGAGAGTCGTTCATGGAGAGGATTATCTATAGATAGATAATTTTTTCTTGTAGATCTACAAGATTAAATGGACTAAAACCTAAAAGGCTCACTTTTCAAACAGACTTGTTACCGGCCGCACCACCTCTGCCAGCCGACGTAATGAATTGAAGCGATGTAACTAATTATAGGGATTTTAAGATTTAGCTTAAATCATTTAAGTGTATTTAATTGTAGATAAACGGCAAACAAATAAGTATAACCAAAAGTAGACTCTATCTAGCCTAGTCAGCAGTAGCAAACATAATCGATTAATTAAACTATTGAAACTGCTTTTCTGTGGCTTAAATTCCTTGTTTCGATTAATCTCCGCGCGCCGTTCACTGGAATAAAATGTACATGCCATTGCCTAATAACATTGTGGCTGCAATTCCACTGAATTCCACGTGCTCATTCTGCAATGCGGAAACGGCTCATCAAGTGTGTCAATCGACGATTCAAGTTCCTGTTCCAGTCAACATGCCAACTGGACTTCCTTCAACCATCTACAACCAACCACCAAGAGCGTGGAAACTTGGAGAGAATCGGTTTTTAGAACATGATGAGACGATGGCGTATACACCACAATTCGCATATCTACCTCCGCCAAAGCCGAAGAGGAATTTGCAAAGTATGTTTTTAAAGAATATACTAAAACTTGTAGAATGCATTAAAAGTAATTGAAATAACTGCTGGACATTTTATTTGAAAATCAAACGAAACAAATATAGTTATATTTATTTTGTTGTATTGTGCTGCAGGGTTAAAGCTACCCGACCGTTTCAAAAGTCATAATGGAATGGAGAAGTGGTACCAACAACGTCAACTGGCTCAACTCCAAGCTTCTCTTGTGTCTAAACGGAAACTTCAACGCTCAGACAAAATGCTCAAGCGATTGCAAAATCATCACGCACGTCGTCTCTGGAAAGCTGAGAAAGTCCAGCGATATGATGAGCAGGAAGGCATTCGCCAGTCAAAGTTGGAAATGCTACGACGGAGGAAAGGTATCCAGTCTGATGAGAGGTCCGAGTGTGGCTTATGGAACTGTCCAAGAAAAAAATTTCAACGCAAACGACCGTTTATGCCCCTTGAGCGAGTGCGAAGTGTGTCACGCTTAAGCAACCTAAGCAAGCGGAGCCGATCGCCCATAATATTTCGGAAATAATGTTTCTCTAATGCAAAAATAAAAGGTTGCAGAACCAGAAACTCTGTTCGGAGTTTCCCTCTACATATATCATAAACTATATGTAAGTATTAAGTCTGTGCGAAGAAATTGAAATATTGTTGTATTATAATATTCTTCTTCACTTCTCTCACAATTTGAATATCTATGTAATAGGTAAAGTAGCCACGTTTCCTTCTCCCCAGTTCTTTCCTGTGGTGTACAAGCTGGGGTTCGGCTCAAGTCTGTGGTAATAAATCATAAATCATTCAAAGCAATAATTGATGATCTGGATCGAATATTGTGCTTTCCTTCCTTCATGTGGCATCATAAATTTGGGCATATAAAACATACGAATGACTTGCGTCGCTCCTTTGCTTTCTTTTTTTCTTCCAAGAGGGACACCCTTCACAGTATAAAAAATTGAAATATTTCAAACGGAGAGAAGCGAGCAAATTCATATATCGCAATGCATCGTATCGTATCGTATGTAGCTTTTATCCCTTGCTGGTTTCGGGTTCCGAGGTCATAATTTTCCTTTTCTAAATATGTTTGAACAAAAGCAAAAAATTTACAACTGTTTTCCCATGTCGTGTTCTCTTTTATTGCTAAAACTTGGGAACTTACACTTTGATATTTCATTTCTTTGTTGTTTGCTTGTGTATTCTAGTGCCAGTCTAAGCAAAGTTAGTCGGCAACGGCGAAAGTCACAACCCAACTAGGTTACATATGAAAGCGTAATATTGGTAATTCAGTTCAGACAAGTCAGTAAAGAGTCGTAGTCGTGGAATCATTTAGAAGAAAAAGCACTCGCTGTTAGTTATAGGTACGTTGAGTTGAATGTGGTAGCTATTGGTGGACCCGGTTTATTCTATACAGAGTGAAACAAATGTGCTACCTTGCCATTTTCTCTTACCTCTTCTTGCACTCTTGAACCCAAATGAAATTCCACTTATCACAGCATTTTCCGATGTATTTGTTCCTGAGGGTGCTTTGCTGTGTTCGTGCAATACTGACTGACAATACTGCCTGTAGCATAGGATTCGACTTGGATTATTAGGTATCTTTTGCAAAATGGATTAACAATTGATTACAATTGAAATTCGGTCAATTTCGATTAGAATTGTATATATAAAATTATTATAGCAATAGAATAGCTGAATTTCTGAACAAAACACAATGTAAATTCCATATATCGAGGGATTTTTCGGAAAACCATTTTATTTAAGAGTCACAAGCCGAACTGCATAATTAATTTCTGTCAATAAATTTAGCTTTTATAGGACCAATGACTAGGTATGTATATAAATACCATATTCCTACGTCATATACCGTGTGATTTTCCGTTAATGTTCCAGTTCACCTGTCTTCGCCTTTCACATGACATTAATCAAAGAAGGTCTTGGAATGCTTTCTCCTGCATGATAATAAAGAATAATATTCTGTGTACACAGTGCTAGATTGCTTTTTCCCACCTCCCCACCACCACGCACAAATGGACACGTAGAGTTATTGACTGAAACCCAGGCCATCGTCACAACGAAATATTTATTTTATGTAATATAAAATTCTTGTCCACATAGAAAAGGTAAAAAGATGCTATACGCTTTGGCTTTATTACAACCTTCTTTATTACAAATAAATACAACATTACATTCACCCAGTTGAAATAGAAATAAAACGGTGGCCATTTATTTTTCAGTAATCCAACTTCTACAGGGAGCTAAAGGAAAGCCACTGTGTAATAATTTTAAATATTTATTGGTACCCATACTACATAAAAAGACTCCAGAGAGAATCAAATAAAAAGGCAATGTGGTAGGACTGGAACAGAAACGACCAGAAAGTTCCATGTTATGTTAAATATGTCATTTAGCCGAATGAGGCAACTTTCGCATAAGTATTGGCATTAAAATCTGCATGAATAAAACCCAGAATTTCACTTTTGAAGTCGTATTGCAACATTATAAAAAGTAATGACTCTCGATTCTCTTCATTTCTTAGGACGAGTTGCGAAGATACGACCAATAAAAGAAATGAAAAAGTGGAACAAGAAATATAATGAAGGGATTGCATAACGCAATTTACATACGCGTCAGAATTTTCACTAATAAATTCGTACCGTTTTCATAGATTTTATTATAAGATTCATGAGTTGTGTTTACAAAGAATCGATAAAAATTGCTTGGGATTCAGAAGGCTGACAATGATAGTAAAATACATTGTTCAATGTTCCAAATATTTTTAGTATTGATAAATAATATACACACCATCCCATCATTCTATTCCAGAAATTCTGGATAACCATTTGTTGGGACTTGTGCGTGCTGCATACATATAACAAATGGAATCTTCTGCAAATGAAAAGTAAAAAATTCCGGCTCACAAACAATGTTCTTTAACGTTTAATTGAGCCAGAAGAGCATCATCGAAAGAGACAGTAGAGAGTGCTATTATGTTTTATATTTCACTACCACCTCCTTCGCGAGATTAGATTACCACTTGAAAAGCGGTAGGAAAATGTTCCGATTTGCCTGTTTCTCCAGCAGCTCCGCTCCACTACCTCATTTAATATAGTGTAAATTTTATAGTAACACGATTGTTACCAAAAAAAGAGTGAAAGGTAGACAGAAGCTTCCTTCAATTTTGGGAGGTCCCTTTCGTTTCTCATCACGTTTCGGCATTATTAAAGAAAAATTATTAGAAATTTGGAACTTTCATAATATTATTTTCATGTCCACTCCTCTCACGTCATATCATATCTCGCCGTGTCACGATAAAAAGGATATACATATATATTGTGCTAACTAGTGAGGCGCTGCGTTGGATATTTTCAACCATGATATCTATTTCCAAGCTTCCATTAATTCCTTCCAAAATAAATGTGTAGGTGGACATAACCTTTCGACGAAAAAAGATGCACAAGATTTGCGAGTAAATTAATTTTAGACTAACCGACAGACAACTGGGGTAAAGACGATAATTTAGTTTTGATCATGGGACAGTACGATACAAGATGATAAATTAGAATGCTTCTTACTTGTAATTCATTCAATATTCTTCTTGGTAACTGAGGGCTTTGCTTACATAATCTAGTCGACGAACGAGGCACACTTTCTCTCCTTTTTACCGTTTCTCCATCGCCGCATTTGAAGTTTAAATTTTTGGTCTTTTTGCATTGCACCATTAAATTGCATTAGCATTGCACACAGTAATGACGCAACGTGGAGCAGCAAGAGTAGTAGGAAGGAAGGAACGTGCTGATAAAATAATACATTAATTTTTATTATTCTTTCGTTCCTGCTTATATGTATACTGTTAAAATGAGGGTGACTCAGAGTGCCCCTAGTCGAAAATCCAATATAATGCAGACTTGCTTTCATCCTTCATCAAATTTTGCCAACATGAAAGACCATTTTCCGTTTCATGTCTCACAAATAAGACCACTGCCATCAGCTTGGGCAGATTTCTTCAACACGGTTGAACGATATCTCTGCACGGTACAAATTTTCTTTATATTTTTTCCGATGTACAAATTTCTTTACATCAGTAGTAAGAAAAATCTACTAAATTCAGACATCTACTTAACTTCAGTAATTACCTGGTTGCTTGATTAACGAAACAAATGAAGGAGCCCTAGGATATTTCATCAAGTAGAAATGGAGAATGGCCAAAAAGAAAACCTGGTGCTTTCTTCTTTCTCCGTAGCTCTTAAAATGTTACCCGGAGAAAGGAAGGCGTTGTGCAATAATATTTTTTGCTGCTTCTCGATGCTATTTCCTGGTGCTTTCCATTTCTTCTTCCTCAGTCCGTCACATAATATTTAAAGCGTGTGTGCAGCAGTCAAAGTCAACCCAGCAGAGAAAATTGTTATGCTTTTTGTGTGTATTTTGTGTTTCGCTTTTTACTGGATCCGGTTAGATTCCAAGCAACTTGCAGCTTGGCCCTTCTCTACGTGAGGCAGGGAAATATGTGGTGAGTAAGTTTAATGCTACAAATAGCTGCGGTCGAAAACTAATATTTAGCTGGCTGGCTGGTTCAACATTCGTTTCAGTATTCGGCTGGAGTTTCCTTTGAGAAGACGTCACTTACTTCTTAAGTTGGGACCACGCACACAGGCTAGAAGTTATTTTTTTAAACGAAGAAAAATTGCTTTCTAGTGGAACTGGGAGAACTTTTTGATTTTCTACATTTCAGACCAGATACAGGTTGAGCAAAATAAAAGTAGAAATTCCAGTCAGTAAAGTGGAGTTCCTAGAATTTTTTATAACTTTTATTTTAATAAGGAAAACTGTGTTTAGTGTTTTGCTATTCACTCGGATGAAAAAACTATAAAACAACTTAGCCTCAGCTGAATTGAAAAGAAAGTGTACCGTTCCTCCTTTCTAACGGACTGGATATTGTTTACATTAAAAATTCGCCGGTTTTTTTTTGCAGAGAAAGTGGAGATTGTGTAAAGCAAATGTCGTTTCTCGTTCTTTTCATTCCTTCATTTTACTACCATTGCTCACTCACGAGGTATCTGATGCTGATTAAAAAGTGAACAAGGAGACTGGAAGTTATTTGTGAACCGTGAAAGTAGTACTTTTGTTAGACCGTGACCCATTTCACTGCCAAAAATAATTGCAAAAAACCTGCAAAAGTGAGTACATAAGCATAAAATTAGGTATAGTATTTGTTTCGTAGCCAAAAGGGATATGTGCATTTTTAGTAAGTTCATGGGTTAGACAGTAAATACTTATCATTAGAACCCAGTATTATTGTACCCAAAAAATACGATTATTGTTGTCTTGTAACTGGTGTGTATCGTGTGACTTTTGTCTGGATAGCTTAGGACAGTTTTTTTTGCAGAGAAGTGAAACACCAAATCCTCTAATCCTCCATCCAACTTTCTCTTTTTTTGTAGGCAGTTTCTTGCTCGTGGAACAAGTTTTACTGGCGCTAGGAAAGCAAAAAATGATAAGGAATTACACAAATCCAAGTACAAGCGGGCATATTTTTTGTTGTCAGCGAACCAAAAAGTAGCATACCTATCAAAGATATAGTCGAGTAACTCGACTCGAGTTAGAAGAACTAGAACACAAGAAGCAACAGACTAGAAGACAATAAAGAAAGAGAAAGCAGCATCATTTCACATTTCTGAGATCGTGCTATTCGTCTGCCTTCATCTTATTATTTTTAATCTGTCTCATTATGGAGAAAGAGGCCCAAGAAATATTTCTCGAGAGTATCAGTAATCAGGATTCGTTGTCAGGCATGATGACTACAACGGGGGGAACAAAGAGCGTTGTTGACGTATTTCCAGATCCCGTGACGCCTTCTTACATGGAGATCTACGATTTCGAAAGAAATTTCCCCTACAATGAGTGGCGGTTGTGGATGGGACGCAATTGGAAATTGGCTGTACACATAAGCTTTTTCTATATCATGGGAATTTTCCTGGGCCAGAAGTGGATGCGAGCACGAGGACAACCGTACAAGCTTGACAATTTGTTGAAAATCTGGAATTTTTCGCTGGCCGTATTCTCTCTGGTGGGCTTCGCAAGGTCTATTCCAGAAGTGGTGCAGTTGCTTCATCGACCCAATGGATTTTACCGCATTTCATGCAGTCGGTACGTCTTTTCACTTTAATACAGAACGCCATTTTATTTCCTTCTGTTATCTTTCAAAGTCATTTTCTCCCGTCTCTTTTGCGCGTGTTGCGATTGTGTTCCTTTTTCTTTACAATTTTTTATATTTTCGACACTTTACCCTGTTCCTTTCGTTAAAATGGGGTTTAGAGCTCTGAGCGGTGAAAATTAAATGGTTACATTATACAACTTTTAGCTTCATTCTAAAGCATAAATCTTGAACTTTTATTAAAATACGGTTCTTGCCTTGTAAAATATTTATAAAAACATAATGCAGAAGAAAGGCCACGATATGTAATGTGTTTTACCTCTCAGTTTATCTACTCCTTCCGTTTTTCTAACACATGTATCGTCAGCAGCATCATCATCGTCAACATCAACAGCAACAACAAAAACACAAAGAAATCCTTGAGCCGATTAAATGCCCTGTATATCACTAAACCATCGTTATTCTTATCAGAATGCACTTTTGTGAGGAATGCACACTTCCCTGGCATGCATGGTATTTTCCAGTCAGACTAGACCCTTTTATTCCCTTATGTCATAATGTAAAATGCTTTTATGTATTTTGATTTTTATGGATATGGTGGATTCGCAAATGTTTGCATGCACTGTGTGTGCCGCACTTAAGAAAGTGAAGTGAAGCGGCTTTCTCCTTTTCATGGAAGCGTTTCAAGCGGAATCACTTGATTATGTAGCGTAGTGGAACAAAAGCAGTGGCTGGAGAGGAGAGTTTATTGTGTGCGCATTTCTTTAGACTGATTTTTTCGTTCCGTCTGCTGAAAGAACGAATACTTTCACTTTAGCAAAAAAGCACACGTGTTCTCTCAACCATTATGCACCACTCGTTATTGCTTTCTTTCTGTGCAGGCAAGTTTTCAGCAATAAAAGGCCTTCTGCATGAGCTTATTGTGCTTATTTATGATATGCAAATGACTCCGTGAACTCGTGCAGAGATTGCGTAGCAAGAGCAAGCAGGTTAACTTAGCAAGCCTCTCTTAACTGGTGATTTGAAGGGGTGACCATTAATGTCAAGCAGGAACTGGAAACGTGCAATTTATTTGTTCAATGTTTTCCTATCTATTGGTAAAGATTCTACTTTCCTATCTATTTATGTGTGAGGACAAGGAAGCAAAGAAGAGATAAAAATTGATTTAAATTATCTTTGTATAAATTATGATAATGTTTTCTTTTTGCGTATTGGTTTGGCTTCCTTTCATGACAGCGAGGACTACAATGCTGCCTCTGCTTATTGGTCCTTCATCGGAACACTGTCAAAAGTGGTTGAGCTTGGCGATACGGCCTTTCTCGTGCTGCGAAGGCGCCCTGTGATGTTTCTCCACTGGTATGGTTGAAGGTTTTCTTTGTAAAACTAAAAACGTGCAAGGACGTCTACAAATTATAATTTTTTGCTTGTTTCGGTTCACTAACTAAATTTAAGGTACCATCATACAACTGTAATGATATACACTTGGTACACCTACGAAGATAGCGACCCATGTCACCGATGGTTCATTGTGATGAACTTTTTTGTTCACACAATAATGTATACCTACTACGGGCTACGGGTAATTAGAGGCATACGATTTTTTAGAATTTTTTTAATAAAATCATAACTGCCCAGAATTGGTCATTTTCAACATGTGGGTTTTTACTTTTATAAGGCAATGGGATTCAAAGTGTCCAGAAGTGTGTCTATGCTGATCACCTCCTTGCAAATCCTACAAATGGTTGGCGGAGCCTTCTTCAATCTGTATGGAATGTTTATTCTGTGTAAGGCAAAAATAACAAGAAAAAATTCTCAGTTTAATACAGTATAATTCAGACAGACTGTAGACGAGAGTTATGCAAATTTGTGAGGAGTGACAAAGACAAAGGATAGTCGTTTTTAAGGATTAGTTTATCATCTAAGTTTTCTCTTCTTTTTCCTATTTGCAGCCCAAGGCTTGCCGTGTTCCCGAAAGTTGTACAACGTCAAAATGGCCCTTTTCATGTACTTATCGTATTTGATACTGTTTGCTCACTTCTTCTACACTTCCTACTTTGCTCCCAAACGCAAGATAAGACATGTCCACTAATCCTCCAAGATGGAGATGGAAACGCATCCGGTAAAATGTAAGAATAGTCATACAGTACACGTGCTTCTACTAAACGTAGCTATATTTCTGGCCATGAACCACTCTTACTGTAGTAATGCAGATATTCTACCCAAATCTTCTTGTTGTAGGAATTGCCAAAAGAAGTCCACAAAACAGAATGCAACAGCAGTATTTGCGGAGACAGAGTTTCTAACCGAGACGGAGAATCGTTCTTTGTTATTAATTTACATAAAACTATACAATGCTAATTTTTGTGCTAAACAGGATTTTAGGTATGTTAAGGACTAAAAAGAATTGTGTATATGAAAGTAATCAAAGGTGTCTTACAGTATCTTGTGCATCTTATTGTTATAGCCTTATGTTATGTTATAAGGTCATTTATGTAATGTATTTACTGACTTAGTTAATTTCATGTATGTAGATTTGTACAGAAATGTTTAATTACCTACTTCCTAACCATTTAGTTTGTAAATAAAATTTACAATAGCAATAATAATTATTACTTTAATCGATAAGCATGCATCATTTACCTTAGATGTGTTTACTTTTATTCAAAATAGTTTCCAAATGTGCAAGATAACAGTGATTTATGTAAAACAAAAGTTTAATCTAATTTTTAAAATAAATGCGTATACGTAGTTCTTTACTAAAACCCTGCCTCTGTCTAGTCGTTCCATGCCTCATGTGCCTTATTCATGTTTGTCAGTCTTCTTTTTAAACCAGCCCGAATTATTGCATTGTCTTTTGCCTACTGTATAGATAATTTTTTTGCTTTCATAATCTTGGTGTAAATATTGGAATAGAACCATACATTATTAAATATCTTAATTTTCAGTACCAGTAATTGTTTGGTGAGATTTTCTTAATTTCGATTTTTATAATTTATCAATAATTGGAGTCTCGATTTTTGTTTTTTTTTAAATAAATTTTTAGAAGGGGCCACTATAAAAATGCGTCTTGAAGATTCAGAAATTCATAAACAACCTGACATACCCAATCATGGCACTGGAATGTTCCCAGAAACCCCAGTTTCGAGACAGCCACCGAATTTGTCAATTCCCAAGTTTTACACCCATCTATCCTATTCTGATGAATCATTGCAAAATCAGCTATTTGATACGGCTGAAGCTGCAGTAGCAACTCCAACGAAATATGTTGCGAATTTACCAGAGGAATCTGCATTTTTGTGGAATGCATCAGAGTATCCTGATTTTTCAAGCCTTATTGCTACAGAGAATACACCACTGTGGATAAAACCTGAAACTGAGCATTTGAATCTGATTTCAGAGGAACGCCTCTCTCCAGAGAGCCTGATCAAAAGACAAGAGGAAGATTCTCTGCATCAGGAAGAGGATTCCTGTCTAAACCAAGATCATTGGTTGTCAGAAATTGATATTTCCAGTCTCTCACTTAATGAGACAGCAACTTTGGACGGCTTTGCAACACCAACACCAGTTTTAAATAGCTCTCTTAATGAGACGAAAGAATCGCTAGAACCAAGCCCAATTAAAAAGCGAATCAAAAGAAAGCGAAAGTCCATCAGTGAATTATTGACGAACCTGCCGGTAGGGATTAACCCTGAAGATGAGACAAGTCTTAGAGCAGAGATCGGGCCACAGCCGCTGCGCCGTTCACAGAGAAAGCGACCTTTACCCCAAGCGCCACTTAATTACACACCCACAGCTAGAGGTCGAAAGTTTTTCGAATTGAGATTCTCATTGGAAAATGGGTATCTGAGAAATTATTGAGAATTCTCATGAAAATATCGTTATGCTGGAAACCAAGTTAAAATTCTAATATCAA
>VYYJ01002344.1:0-22278 GCA_021029165.1 Cyphoderus albinus | reverse complement strand
ATAGGTAATTAATACTGCAATTTATGTCTGATGCAATAACCTTGCATCAAAGTCAGAAATGAAGACGATGAAGGTTAAAGATGAATAAAGAATTGGGAATTGGCTTCTGTCTTTTGTCGAGTAAAGTTTAACTCTGCTAGTTCTTGCTTTCTTTTCCATCATTACGTTTAACCTGGAAGCGCTACACACTTACAATTTAACATGGTGTCACACCAGGCTGCTCTGCTTGCACTATTCCAAATTTTTAAGTTTCTTAATCTTACCTAGTTATCACACCAGTTGCTTCTGCTTGTGCTACGGTGCTTATTAGCATTCAAAGATTTTAATCATTTTTTCTGCTCAGCAGCTGCTTTGTGTTTTGCTTTTCGCCGTCCTCATCGTCATTTTCACAGGCCAAACTCATTAACCGAAATTCAGGCGTGGCCTTTTTTTTGGAAATCAGCCTCCCGTTATTTCGGTTCATCTCCAGGAAGATTCAGGGAAGTCTTAATCATTATTATAAATTTTCGTATTATTTTTTATTCGTTTCTTCTTACAAATTACCCCACAAACTGTGCACATTTTTTTCTTTGTTAAATCCACTTTTTGCTACAAGCGAACAAAAACAAAAAGACATGTATTTTAAGGTTATTTCAAAGCCATTTTCCGCTCACGATTTTTTCCTTCTTTGATTGTAGAATTTTACCTTCATCCTCGCCGGACAATCTTTTTAAACTTCAAAAAACGGACACGGGTTTTCTGTCATATTTTCTTCACACCTTTTATTTTATTTGTCGTTTTTTTGCTCATTTTCTTGAATTAAATTTTGTGACAATTTGTTTTATTCTAGTGATCCATTTAGTTTAAAATATCGAAGACAAACAGTGCAGTGCAAAGTGGCTGTGAAAAGACGGTTGAAGTTGCTTCAGGAACATAATTATGGCACGTACGTTTACAATCACCTCCTTCATTTTTTTCTCTGATTCCTGCTTGTCTCATAATACACAAATTACGAAATTTTTGCTGGAAGCAGTAAAATATAGAAAGATAAAGTAGACATAGACAACCTTCTAATCGCATCGACGCATGACGTAGAATCAAACAAAATGCAGCAAAAAAAATTTAAAGAGCAGGTAAAAAGCAAAAAGATGCATATCACGACAACATCGAGAGGTACAGACTGACAGAGTTAGGTGCGACGATAATAATAATAATAATAAAATTGGTATTCGTGGTAGTGAGCAATTTTTAAGCAGCCCTTTCGAACTTTATTTTGTGTTAATGTAGTAAATGCACTGGCGAGATTGTACAAAGTTTTAAAAAATGGCACTGGCAATAATGTCTACAAAATCACTAAGCAAATACAAAGTATAAAATTTGCAAAAAGAAATCAGCAAATTGAAACGAGACGTTATAATGCTGTGCAATCGAGAATCTGCACATTTGCAAATTAGAGAAATATTTTGCAGATTTTTCAAAGAGAAAAAACTTGGATGTTTGTCTGCTTTAAGTGACGTCTTGAAGAAATCTCAGAAGACGTCTCACCTTGAGCTATCTTCACAGGGTAGCAGGAATATTTTGATACCTCTATCAGTCAGAAGTTAGGTTCCTGTTCTTTGTGACTGACAGTAACTGAATCAAGTAGAGAAAATATTATGTTTTGGTGTAGTCAATAAGAGACAATGATGGTGTCGGCGGTGAAATAAATAAACGCCACCGTTTTATTTCAATGTAATGCGTATTACTTGCAGAAAGAAACACTTGCAAAAGATTTGGTTCCTCAATTATCATTATCGTATCTATTTACTATTTACGCATCTGCTCAAGAGAATAATAATAATGACAATGAGTGGCGATGATGATACTCATGAAGCGGCTTTGAATTTCATATATAGAAATAATGTTGGCTCATAATGGATATAGGATTATAGGATTATCCCCAATATTTTTTTCTATTTAAAAAACCAAACAGGTCCGCCATTCCATCTTTTTAGGCATAATGATGGGATTATTTTTTATCGCCAGCGTACCAGCGACTGTAACATAGATTACGTTAGGTAGGTTACTCTTTGCTCCGCATTAATGCAAATAAATGCAGCAGAGTATGATTTTGCACTTTTCGTACACTTCGCTCTTTAATTCCGGCTATTTGCAAAATAAGTGGAGATGTGTATCAAAATAGATTCTTCTCGTACTTTTAACTATCATACCACTAAAGCAATAAAGTGTGAAACTTGACCTAAGTTAAGTGAACTGTGCAGTAGTAAAAAATCGCATGGCGTCCCATCTTCAAAAAATCATCTGCCTCAATGATTTTTGGTGCCAATTACTTGAACATATCCTGGCGACTGGGGCCTAATAAAACGTGCAGAAGGTATCTTTAGAGCTACAGTTGATGGTTGTTGGGAAGAAAGCTAGTAAGGAATTGTCACATTTTATCGTGACAATAAAATATCAATTGTGTTGTATTGTGTCGGTCGGTGTTTGCTTTGCATATTCGAGTGAGTTTGGTGTTAGTATCGTTTCGTTTTGGCTGCTTTGCTTTTCCTTAATCACATTGATGTGACGGCGGTGATGATTACGACGGCGAAGCTGAGCTGAATTCACAGGCAGTGAAAAATCCGACTCCCTCCTGTGACTATAACGACCACCGTTACGAGCATGATACTATATATTTTCATGACTCAAGCGATGTCATGAATTTTCATTTTGCTCCTTAATATTTGTCATTCATTACTCTAATTCTCATGAATTCCGTAAAAGCTCTCTCAGGTTCACGTACCCAAAGTCTACAGTAAATATCAACAGAGGCGAGGTTGAATGTCTTAAAAATGTTTATTTTCCCAAAGGTGCTCTCGTCACCGAAAAGTTTTGCAGTCTAGCCGCTCCCATCTTTTTCACTACAGTGCTCTCGGTTGAGGCCTTTACGAAATTCATTTTTTATTAACCGATGTCTTGGAAATGCTCCACGAGTGAAATTTGATTTCGGTAAAAAATATGCGTGAAAGTTGAAGGTGATTTTTGTATAAACTATGAATGAGGTTGAATGAAATTCTCGATTGACAACTAACAACGCATTAATATCACATGTCTATTTGCCATTACAGGTCGCAGGTATTTTTTTTGTTAATGAAAGGCTTTGTACTCATCGTGTCTCCGGCTGTCCTCTATGTTATGTTATTATTACAAAAGAAAAGTAAAGCTGCATGCATACTTGTATCGCATCGAAATATGGCTCTTCTCCCACTCTTCATGTCTCACTCATTCATTCCCACTCGCGTTCCGTTTCCTCCCAAGTCATGCTGCGGGTGACTTTAAGTAAACGAAGCTTAATTACATTGAATTCATGTCGCAGTAGCCACATCGTCGTCGACAACTCCGCTCTTGTAGTTGTGTGTAACGTGTAAGTCTCACACCCGGTGTTTGGAAAGAGCGACAGAGACAGAGATGGGGTGGCGGAAGAAGAGAGGAAGGCGGAAAGGAAAAAAAGAAGAGATGTGAATATGAATGAATAATAATTTTTTGTTTACACAGCTGCGGATACACATAAAACTAGATTACAGCGGTTCTGTTACTTACTTAGGCTTAGGTTACGTTGCGTTGCGTTGACGTTCATTACGTACTTCCACAATGACAAGAAGTATGTACCATTTTATATTCTCGTAGGCTCTTCATTCAACCTTAGCCTTAATAATAAGAAGAGTAAAAAAATTTGTTGGTTTTGTTGCGTTAGTTAGTTGATGTAAAGGAGAGCAGTATCACTGCTAAATTTCTGATGCAACTGACACTAAAAAGTTTCTGTGTAAACATTACAAAGTTACAGAGCGGAAATGTGTTGAATTTCCTGTCATTTCCCATGTCCATTAACCAGAATATCCACTCGTACAACAACTTGAACCGACAGCACACAGCCATTAGCCGCGAAACGAATGAGTATAAGCACAAAGTATAATCGCATTATAAGGCTCTTCTCTAATAATGCCTGCTCCGATGCTACAATAAATGCCAAACTGCGGTTTCTACTTAAGATTGTCACTACACTTCGCTTACAGCGGATTGCTCATTTACTTACACAATTCCTAAATATCTGCGCCATACTTCATTGCACCACAATTCTATTCTTCTTCTGCGCCACCTGTAACAACTGGAACATGCTTTATTATTCATTTCCAGCTTTGCGCATTCCTTCACTAACCGTTGTTTCAATGAACTCCACTCAGGTAAGACGTTTTAAGAACAAAAGAGTCCAAACTAAAAGCTATAAAGTATATCTTTTTCATTCAAGTGGAAATTGCCGTTTTCTTAGAGGAAATGAGGGAATTCAAAAAGTCGGAAGGAGAATAAGAGTGAAGCGATTACAGACGTAAATTTATCCTACGGTGGTTCTAGTACCAATTATCAAAACGTTTCGGTTTCACATACGCAACATTAATTCATTTTCATTGGATAATTTAGCAATTTGTCAGCCATCATTTTATCACCAGTTGTTATCAAATCCCGATATTTGACTCAGGAAATAACATGATCATGGTATTACAGTAATACGCTTTCAATGAAAAGAAAAGATGGCTCCACTCGTTGGTATTGTCGTGCGTGGTTGCAGAGGCGTGGAAGTAAAATAAAATGGACAGCAGTAAAAAATATAAGTCAAATACCTCGAAATGGCAGAGGAGAGCAGACAAAGCCGAAGTAGTGATCACTCCTCAGATTTTACTTCTGCTGTCCTGGTAGCTGGCAGAATGTGTCAACCATGATAGCACACTTTGATCTCCTTTACCTAAAATGGTCTTCCTAGACAAAAAACGAAAATCATATTTATGTCCCTTGAATTCTTCTAACTCTCATCTCAACCAAGCTACTACCGTCACCGTATTGTCGAGGAGTGAAGTTGGTGGACTGTCTGTCGCCACAGACTGAAAGTCCATTAAGAAATGAGTGACAAGCTATTATTGGCATTTTGCAACAATCCAAGTGTGAAGGATGGATGATGGCAAAGGGAGCAAAAAGAGATTTTCAGAATGACATGTGAGATGAGATGAGGCAAACCGAAATGGTGGGTGGGCTACGCCACATCACACATCACATCGACATCAGTAGCAGCGTTCCGTTACGCCAGCCAAAGAGACACCATTAAATGACATCTGAAGAAATCACATGGATGACAAGCAGTTCGGTTACCTCCTCTCTGCTCCACAACGTGTTGAAACCACCTTCTTTCAGAAGATGTACATTTAAGTGCCAATAATTATTTTATTAGTTTGCTAATAAACTTGCCCACATTTCCATTACTAGTACAAAACTGAATCAGACAATTTTGGCATTGACAAAGAATAAGATCTTATCGGCGAATATGATGAGCCTTTGTATTTAATTTTTTATGAGCACGCCCGACTCATTATTCCTTTTTTGCCAGCACACAGCAGCATATTCACCTTAAACTATCAATTCACAAATATTTTTCTTCCGAACGAAACAACGACAAAAAAATCTGGTTTTTATTAATTGCCTGCACCGTAATCCATGCAGGAGTGAATTGGCTATGTTATGCAAGATTCTGCTGAGCGATTCTCATTTTCAAAGAAAAAGGCTTCAACAAGACGAGCTACCGAAATGAATGTCGAAGTTGAGTGGGTGTATTTATTAGTTCACCTGCGTTTCATTTCACTAGCGGCAATTTTTCAACGTGATGATCGACATTTCAGATTTCAGGCTGTTGCAATGCACACCTCTTCTGCCAGTAGGTAATACAATATTTATACAAAATACACAATGTTAGTGCACGCAATTCGTCTCGATTGACGATATGCAAGTAAAAGTTACCACACCACCCACATTAAAACAATGATTGTCGTTACCTGAGCATAGTTTTGCTAACTCGCACCCTCCTGCACGGTACTTACTTACCACTTACATTCTAACAGTGCAAAAGAATTCGTACCTTTGGGCAGTTCGTTTCGAACTAACACTTGCTCAGTTGAACCACGTCCCTTGTATACGGCAAATATTCATCCCATCGAAACAAACGACGCGACGTTACGTTTCGTCTTTACACTAAAAAATGCATATTTAATAAATGAAACATTTTCTGTTTTGCTTTCTTCCTTTCCTTCGTTACTTTTGTTTGATGACTCTTTGTCTCGCTTGCAATTATCGAACAAACCCATGCAACAACATTTCGTAGGAGACTAAACTAAACTAAAGCAATGTATTCAAAATGTACCTGAAATATTGCACACATCCACATCCTTTTCGATTTTTTACCAGCGACCAGTCAACTGACTAAAATATATGACAAGAATCTACATAATAATAATATTTCGTCATCATCATCCGCATATCACGGAAAAATTGACCAGCGCCAGACCACATAAGTATTTAATAGTAATGATGTGTGTAATGGTGATGGTAATAATGTAGTGCAAAAAAACGAAGACAACGACAACCAGATTCTTCAGGCATACACCTTCGCTGATTGCTGAAATCAGCCAGTTCTCAATCATTTCCTGTAGGAATAGAAGCTGCTCTGTTAACCTTTTTAATTTATTATCTTCTAATACTCGTTTCTTGGACGTGACGATGAGAATAACAAGTGGTAGCGTAACGGGAAAGACAAGTTTTTTTATTATGCTTTTCTGTTTCTCCCTCCTTTCTTTCAGTGCCAGACAAACTTTTATTTTCATTCTCCTTTATGATCTTCATAATAATAATAATAAAAATAATGGTGTAGCAAAAAGGCTGGCAAACAAACAGAAAAAAAGAAGGTAAAAAATTAGGTGGCAAAATATTGCTTTATAAAAGCAGGTAAATCTTTTTCAACCGAAAAAGAAAGGAAACGATGAAGAATTTATTATATCACCCAAGTACAGCTATCAAGAATGAAGAAAAGGAAAAGAAAAGAAGAGACTGGATTCCTCAGTCGTTTTTCTTCGTGCTCGTCCGGACTTATGTATGTAATGCGAAACAACGAAAAAGCTTATTTACTAGAATTTTTACATGAATAGTTTAAATTTCATACTTGTTAAAACTAGATCATTACTAGCGACTTTTCTCATTCAATCCATTGCTGCACGGAGACTTAATTCCTTATTTAGTGCAAATAGTACATGTCGCTTTTTTGAATTTAAACTAGCTACGAATAAAGACGTATGCTGGTAATTTGGTGAGTGACGTTCGTTTTTTGAAGAAATCCTTTTCATTTCATTTTCTTCAGTTGAGTTCAGTCCTGCAAAAATATTCTGGGTAACGAAATGACGTGAAAAAGTAGTAATGATACCAACTTCTCAAATCCTATATGTCAGTTTTAAAAGGAAAAAATGAAAGAAAAGGAAAGGGAGCCAAGTGCAAAAAGATATCGGTGTGTCAATCTGTGTGCACGAACATGAAGCTACAGACAAAACTTGACTGTCCTCTCGTCAAAGAAAATCTTGTCTGTAGGGAAAAGGAAAAATTGAAATCTGTCCGTCACTTGAACGCGTCTGCTTATTAAAAGAATCTCTCTCAATTTTGCCACATTCATACATCTGTCAGTGTTGTGGATAATGGTGTCATGTCATGATCTCTCCTGGTTGATGATATGAAGGTAATCGACAATTTTGTTCTCTGAGAGTTTGAACAATTTTCTTTTTTTTCTCTTAAAAAAATGACATAGAGGAGAGGGTATGGAGGCAAGTTTTTTGTTCGCGTCCATGCTTCACTTCACTTTCGTCCGCTAATCTTTGTTCCGTATTCTGTTGTGTGATAATATCTAACTGGCAATGAAATCGAAGCGGATTCAATGGGAACTGCGAAGCTTATGTCGTCCCATTACTATCATCATCATTAAACGTAATTGAAAGGCTTCCTTCCTGTCCATTACAGAGGCATTGTAGTAATACTTCACAGGAATCCGTAGCCCCGTCCGTTTTTAGGCAAGGATTTTAAAAGCATCCTTGATGCCTTTGTTGGCAAATCCAGTGCAAAAAAATGGGTGAAGAATGATACAAATACTGTGATGTGATGATGTCCTGCAAATGGCCCATTACGGGAGCAAGCAGCGTTCATGTCCGAATGAACCATATTCTGAATTGGTAAAGGCACGTTGCGTTAGTTCGTTCGGCACAGTTAATGGTAACTTGACTCTGGAATTTTATAGGCAGGCAGACACAAAACATTTTTTTTGTGCACGCAACTCTTTCAAAAATTACGTGAACATGGCTCACACGACAATTTGGTAAAGGGCAAAGGAACGTTTTTTATATCTCGTCACATCGCATCATATCACACATCCTCTTCCATGTTGTACGTATATGCCAATTCCTTGCACTTGTAGCACAGTACCCATAACCCGGCTGCTTTATTAAAAGAGACTGAGCAAAGACATCTTTTTATGATAGAGAGAATTTTTGACGGTGACAAAAATTGCACATGTACCACTTTTTGCTAGCTTCTTCCATAACTTTCATGCTCAAGTAAGAAGAGTAATAAAAGTAAAAATAAGTATCGAAAAGAAAAAGCTAGGTATTATGATGTGCTTAAAGGAAGATCTCAAAAAGATCCAATCTTCTAAATATCATTGAGCCAACTCACTTGACTCGTAGTCAGAGAATACTCGGAAATAAAAAAATCTCAGTGAGCAAGTCATTCTTTGTTCTTGTGATAATCTAACACAAAAAGGAAATTGCACGGATAATAATCATATTTCATGAAGCAATAGCCGAAGGAGTGTGAAGCAAATAATTTAATGGACGTTGTTGTCGTCAAAGTACTGACTTCACATCACTTCACTTACCTACCACTACTGATCGAATTTCACATTGGTAATGTCCAACGGTATAAAACGGTCATGCATGACTAAAGACATCATGGCTTTTTGTGGTTTACTTCACACTCAGTCAGGGAGCACTGCGATTACGACCAAAAAGGATATTTTATGTGTGAGCCTTGTTTTCGTTTTATCCTTCAAGGAATTTTTATTGCTCAAAAGACAGCTAGACCGCTTGAACAAAATTATTGTTTAAAAAGAGAGAAGATGTCGTTAAGTGTTTGGAACGTTTATTGCTAATTTCGAAAAAAATAGGTGATGATGATGTGTTGACGGTTCTCAACTGAACCATATAAGTTTGCAATCTATGATGCCATTGTGCATTGCCGTTACTCACCACGGCATCGTTGTTTTTGTTTTCGCAATAAAACTAACTATTATTTTTAAAGTGACGAGGGAAGAATAAATAACGGCTGTAGGGTTTGGGCCATGACTCATGAGTGCAATGGGAACAAGAAGATTTTTATCTTGATGCCTTCACGTACTGAATCTTTTGCATAATGTCTATTTATTAAATGACATAGTTAAAGTTGAAGGAAGGAGTTCAAAGATTTCTCCTTTTTAAGCCTTTTACCATATTCCGGCCCTGGAAGTGATATATTTATTTGGCTGAGGCGGACGTGGTTTTCTATTCCAATTTATTCTCCGCTCCGAGCGAGAGATGTGTGTGCATCTATGCATATTTTAGAAACTTGAATCGACCGATATTTGAGCGCGGGGAAGAAACACAAAAAATGCGGAGTTGAAAGGGGCCAAGTCAGTGTGGCATGCCCACATGATACGACCCTCTCTCTTTCCTACAGTAAAGCACATTGTGTTCGATTTGAAGTTGTTTGCCCGACAATGTGGATTCTTCCTGTTTTCTCCTCACTTTTCTATTTGTTATTCATCGCTTTGAAACTGCGATTCGTCTGCGAAAATGCCATGCCACGTCGCGTTTGCTGCTCTTACACACTGAACACTATTGACATGCAATAAGTTTGCTAGTGAGCAGTGAATGGAATCCCGGCCAAATGAGGACGAATGAAAGACTGATGTTTATACATTCATTACACTTATTTATTAGCATATAAATCGTTTCGAATTTTAAGGTATCTATGATTTAGACTCTTTCATTCAATATCATTTTGAATATTTAGTCAGAATCAGAGAGAAAAAAGAGAAAGCCAGCCGAGCCGCGAGTGCTTACTCCAGATAATGTTGTCCATCAAAAACAAAATCGTGTCTGTATTTTGTGAAAAAAACGGAAGAAGCAAAGTGTTCTTGACTTGACTCTTTCTGTTGCATTCCATTTCTGATTCTCTATCTGAATTAAACATTGTGTGTAATGTAAATAATATAAAGCCATTTCTCTTCATCTGTATTCTTTTTAATTTAGTTGCCTTCCGGGAAAATGGACATATTGGGAAAAGTATGTGCAATATCTAGAGAACAGGAAAAAGATATTTTTAGTTCGCTATTGCTCAATTTTTGTAACGCATGCTTCCTTGTATTTGTTTTTCTCCTTCGTGCTTTATTCAATTATACGTTGGCAGGGCTCAAAGAGAGAGAAAAATATTTCTCATTCCTGGAAACAAAAGCACGACTGCCTCTGCAAATAAGGAACAGATTGTCATGTAACTGTAACCGAGGGCGGACAGTGGCAGTATAATGGAGACGGAGTTATGAATGAAAAGGATCAAGCAACATCTTCATATCATTAACTGAGTGAGTCTGGAATTAAATGAACTCGCTGTTTTTATCAAATACCAAACGAATTTGGGATGACGATGGACAGCTTGGAATAAATGAAAATGACCTTGGATTCCGCCATCCAATAATAGCTAAAAATCACAGTTCCTTGAATATTGTAATGATTTTGTACACCCTTATTTTCTACGAGTAAGCGGATTTATGTTTTATTGGATTTCATTTATGGAGAACACAATATTGAGGAAAGTATTTTGTATCGAAAGAGGTTTTCGACGAAAAAGGCTTTTGGCGTTGTTGTTGTTTGTTGGTGCTGCCACCGTAGCTCATCTTATTATCCGTGGAAGCCAAGGGATCTGACATTTTTGCCGGATAAAAGCCCACCACCATTCTTGTATGAATGTTGCGGTTTGGTTTAGGCGTGTAATGAATAATGCGAGAAATAAGTAGAGACGCTTCTATGAGAAGGAAAGAACAAGAGGAATGTGCATTTTGGACGTGCTACTTTTCCTGCTATTATTATGATTACTATTACTTTTTTACATTATTGTTCTTGTTTATTATATCACTCTAGATTCTAGTCACATAATTTTTGATGGATTCAAGTATGTCATAAGTTAGTAGCACACAGGGAATTGCTTACGTCTTTTCCTTTTCTGATAATGTGACAATTTCTACTCTGAACGCAGCGTCTAAGAGTAAGTATTACTCAGATGACATGAAATGACATGACATGTCGTTATTGTGTGTCGTGTGCGTCCAAACTTGGTTTTAGACATATCTCCCATAACTACTACTAACCACAAGAACATGTACCACTTTTACTAGCTTCCTCAACCCACACTCTCGTCACTCACAGAGACGGATGCACGGATCCAGGGCTGAGAGACACAACATAGCATAACATGAGCATTCATTTTACATCGGAAAACCCTTCATCTTCCTTCATTGTAAAAATCCAGATCCATCGTGGTAATGTACGGACAGCCAAACTTTCACACGCATGAAATTTTGATGTGTGCAGAAAGTTGGCTTTGCTTTATTTCCAGATCGATACTGGTTCATGGACCCGCCACCACACAGATACATAAATACTTACATGCTTACATCTGTGTCACGCCGCTACTTCTTCCAATAATACCCCACCTGAGACCGTCTGCAGAATATATGAAAACTTTTGTGTCGGGCCCGATTCCTTTTTCTTGAGAGTCGCAGCATTTTTTTGTCATATGCACTCTTCGTCATTCATTGGTTGACTGGATGCCATGTATGAAGCGATGTAACAAGAAAGATAAACAGGATAATAGACAAAGTAAATATAATACAGAGGAACAATTGAGACAAAAATTGGGCGGACTAGCAACGGGGAAACGAAGTCGACTAAACTAAAAGTTTTACGGCAATATGCTCAGATAGGAAATAGGAACGGGCTAGTTAGCAAAAAGGAAAGGAAACAACGGGACTCTATTTTTTAAACAATGTTTTCTTTCTGCTTCATCTTCATCGATGCGATGTGGAGGAAGAGGAGCGAGAAGTTTTTTGTGTGCAAACCTGTTAATGTCCGCCGGTGACTTCCTTTTTGCTTCCATTTGTTATTGTTATGTCTGTTTAAAAGGACATGTTTTCTTACGGCATGACATTGGCCAAAGACATTATTCCCATTTGCCTCTTTCAACAATGGCAATTCTTGCAAACTTTTCCCTACTCTTTCTCACGAGTCAAGGGAAATGCAATAATAATATTAGAAGCAACGATCGAACCGGAGATCGTCGATTGCCTTTATGACAATCATGATCCTCTTCGTATTCTTGATGATGTTGACTTGATCATCTGAAAGTTTCTCATTTTTTTTTCACTGTTCTCATTGTTATTGTTATCGTAATAGCGGTGCCAAGAAAATGTAAGTTAATTTAATAGCGGGAGCTGAATGACGAGGAAAGTGTCTTTGGAAAGATGGGCTGCGAAGAAAATGACTATAATTAAAAAGCATTCCCTTTCATTGCGTGTAGTTGCAAACCTGGAATTTTTCAGTGAAACAAGTCGAATTTTCCTCCTACAACAAACTCGAATTGCTGGTTATCTGATTTAATTGTTTAGAGGTTTTTGAAGGACCGCAGAAGATTTTCTTACATATCAGTGTTTCAAAAACAACATTTCTTTTGTTTATAAGGTTTTTAGAAATGTTTGCGATTTTACGATATGTTTCGCATTGCAAACATAAATAATAATGGTTTGCCAGAAAAGCCCGACTGAAGCAAAAGTTACTCCCACTTGCAGCTCCTCATGTGGTTGTGATGTAGCAGCTCATGTTTTTCGTGCTTTCTTACATTGTTCTTTGTTGCTTGTCTCCTCGTTCTTGGCATCATGATCGTCGTCGTAAAACACATTTGATTGCGAGTTGTAGTTTGTCAAGTTTCCATATACCAGAACATCTACCTTTTTTAACAATTAAACGAGACAATGCGATCGCTTCACTTCACTCATTCACTGCCATATGCTCAACGAAGGTGCAAGGTAGCAGGACGCTGTGGGCTACGGCAATAATAATAACAATAATATCATATCAAAAAGATGCATCTTATATGGAAGCAGGATAAATCATTACATGCGAATTGTAGTGTAGTAACCATCTTTTTTTGCCTTGACTCTTGCCACGGCTACTGCCGTTTTCTAACTGCTGGTAAAAAGCTAAAGCTTGGCAAATTGATATTTGTTTGCAACAACACTGATTGAAAAGGTTATTAAGGTTTTTTGAATATTGTTAACTCCTAGATCAGTATCAGCGGTGCCATCATCGTCATCAACATGATCGAAATTATGTTCAAGGCTTGATTGCAACCCAGCCTTCGTCTACATAGACACAACAGAGTCATGTCTATTGCTCTAATCATGTTGTTCCTGTTCTTTATTTTTAAGCGTGCAGTGCATGCCTGATTTGTGACGTTGTTACGAGCATGCATGAGCTTTATTGGTGAACGGGAATAATCCTAAAAAGAACCTGTCAGTCAGGGGAAAATATTAGAAAATATTAGGTCTAGTCAGTGAAACGCAAAGTAAAGCCCTGTCTAATATTATTCCTACTGATTTTTAATCTGCCAAATCGGAAAAATATGCATTGCATTAGCGATATTGCTTTTACACAGTAATATTCTATACTAAGGTTTAGTCAGTCATCTCATCTGTCGATTATTGACCGACCGGCGTATCCCTCAAAAAGGGAAGAACGAATAGATTATAATGCATAATATATTATGCTCCTGCCTAATTTTCATGGTCAAATTGTTTACTAACTGTTCACTGACTCTAATAGTAATTTTATCATCAAGCCATCATAAACAGGCAAAAAGGTTTAGAGCGATTTGATATAATAATAACGCATTTTTTCTTTCACCGAAGAATTCCTGCCTTTAATAAAGATTTTGTATGCTAGCAAATTGTAATTTAGTGATGTCCGTTTATAAACTATGTATTTGTGTCTTGTGTTGTGTGCACAAAAAAGTGTTTAACATAAATCATCTTCATTTATCATTTTTTACAAATACAAATTTATCAATATTGTATTCATATAAAATTACGACACAAGTTTTCTTTTACCCGGCTCATCCCTCTTTCTGTGCTGTTTCGTCAGTCTCCCTCCCCTTGCATAATATGTCGGTTGATGATAGTGCACTGCTCCTGCGACTCAAATAAAAATGAAATACTGCTTTTTTATTATCTTGTCAGCGAGGGCGATATGTGCAGTGGTGGTGGTGTGTGGCGGTGATGATAGGTAACGAACTTTAAACTGGTCTTTATTGGCACAGAACAAAGTCAGCCAGGGCACAGAAACTCTTTTAACTTTCCTTATTCCACATACATTATTATGTGCTGCGCTCTTAAAGTGTAGAATATAGTCTGATTCCTTTGGTAGTCCTTCCTTAATTCTGTCCATCCTAAGACTGTTTTTTCTACGAACACGCTGGATTGTTTTGAATTTGACTATTTGAAGACAAAGACGATGTCAAAACCGCCAGGACAGATTAAGTTCGAAGATGCGTTTGATTTGCCAACGTCGGTCAAAGTAAAATTTAAAAGAGAAACTGCATTTTTAATTATTTAAAATCCATCGTTGTTTTAAATGATGTCAACGTGCTGGAAAAAGCAACATTGTTCATACTCCAACGATATTTTGTTTAACGCTTTACCAATGGAGAAATTGTTCCAATTGTATAGAAAAGTTGTGCAGCACATTTCTGAGTCTTTACAGGGGTTTATTTTCTTTGTTATTTTTATTATTCTTACAATTTGCTATTTACTTTTATTGCGAGTTGACGCTCACACATATTGTATACGCGTAAACTAGAATAATAATATTTGATTATTATTACTACAGTGATTATAGTGTCACTCTAGAGGCAGCTTTTACTTTGCCATACTTCATTGTGTTTGTTTAATAAAAATGATAATGACCAAGATGATGTAGTTGATAATATGATAAATGGATGAAAACGTAATGCATCAGCAGTTAGGGTAAACTAGACATTGTGGATTATAAATGGCAAGGAAAATGACAATGGAGTGAATGAAATAAAAGGAAAAATAATGATAACTTTTGTGGAGTAATAAAGGCAGAGTCTGCCATTTAATGTTTACTACACAGCTACCGCTTGTTACCAGAAGTCACGTTCAGTCGTTGTTGGTGTGTTACTTGCACTGATTATTCCTTCAGAAAAGGACGTAATAATAACTGGTGTAGAATAGAATTTTTTAACAAATCATTTCCTTTTTCACTTGATCATTTTCATCGACCAATTGTGCTCATTATTCATTCACTCATTCTGCTTGGGCTGTTGTGTAAGAAAAGTACAGTACTCGTCTCAAGCGAATCAGCGTCCGCATGGATCATCACCATCAGGTCAAAATTCATATATATCAAAATGTAAGGTCAACTTGTGTGAGTGATTGTTAGCGGCAAGAATTGTCGATGTTGATGCTGGGAACAATCACTCGCAACACAATAGTACACATAATGTGATATTCCTTGATGAACCTCAGTCTGATTTATAGATGTAAAGCGCACTTTAAACATTGTACTTGTAAATACAGAAGAGTGGGAAGAAGACTCAACAAGAGTGATCCATAAATTAGACGAATTAAAAACGCTCGGTGGCGGCCAAAGCTACTGACTGGTGAAGAGGAGAGTGGCGAGCTTGTTTATTTATTCATTTGACATTTTAATGCTTTTTTCCTTTTCTTTGCGGATTCGCTTTTTAGCAAAAATAATGGCGGTGTACATTGTTTGACTTTGACAAGGTATCTAGAAAAGTGGCCAAAAAATATTCCCAATTCCCATTGTTGACGTGTTGAAGCGTGTGAGGTGGAAGAATAGCAACGGGGTTAACGCAAATAGAAATTATTTGCTCTCTGTCGTCTCTTCTGTGAAATAAATGTCCTTGGTGACGTATTAGTGTGTTTTAGGTTTTTTCACTGCATTTACGTCGCTAATAAAAACGAACATTTATGGCCTTGAAAAATTGGCAATTCTCATTCTGTTTGAAACATTTGAATACACTAACGACCACATAAAAGAATCATCATTCCCATCTTGCGACGCAGAATCTGGCTTTAATCATGAAAATATGCACTTAGAAAGTAAAATGAAATCGGTTTTATGCACCATTAAAATTTTTACGGTGGTTACAAAACTGGAATACAAGTACGAATTTCCATTTTAGCCAGTCAAGCAAAGCTTCCTTCATGCTCTTTTCTGCTTAATGCAAATAAAATTCGAATAAGGTGAAAATGTTAGATGACACGTATTGACCCAAGCTGAAAACATAAAAGACTTTCTTTTTTGAGCCGATGGCGGCGGGTTCATTACTTCCATCAACTTGTATGGCATCAGCCTCAATGAGAAACCAGAGATGAATCTTGAGTCTTTTTTCCACACACCACACCACTGTCGCCAAATATAGTAAAGTGCGGAGTTTATTTCATCTTCTGCGAGAAGCTATCCGACAGAGAGCCAAATCAATTCCAGTCCAGAGGGAAGAGCTCTTTTCAGCCTCGGCCTTTCTTTCCCTAGATTTGAATGCATGCAGATAGAAGAGAATAGACACTTTGTATAAGAATACATTTTTATTATGATGATATTTTCTCTTCAGTTGTGCGCAGATAGAGCCGGCAATGATGACTTGGAGGATGATGAGAATATAAATGCGTTTTCAAATGAGATTCTGTCTCGGTCACTCAGGAACATCAGCAGGTGTACCACACGGGCGCTATCGATTCCCGTATAATATATCATATTTTTATCATGCCTGCAGTGGATTAGATTTTATGGCAGAGACCGTTCATAGACCGCAGTTGAAGCCTGCACATTTAACTAACAATAATGAAAAAGGAATATTGAGATTTTTTCTCAGATGAGCCAGCCACCAGATGAAATCAACTGAGTGAGTGTATTATCTTCTTGATCAGAAATCGAATCAGCTCCACTCACTTCATTCTTCTTCCCCTTCCCATTCATCGTATTGTTCTTTCATCTTCCTTTCTTCTGTCCGTGCACAATTTTATTTACGGCACAACAAAAATGTTGCATTGTAAAATAAATAAATATATTTTATATGTCTTTGAGTAGAATAAATAATATCGTCACGTGCACAATGCTAATTGGCCCAAAGCGACTGTGTCTTCAATTCAATGGCAAAGTTCTTCTTTGATGTGGTTTGCCAATGTCAAATGTAAGCCCAAGCGTAAATTCTCTGCACTGATGATGCCATTAAGTTGCTTGGATAGAATACAAACAGAGAATGCGAAAGAATGGTGAAAAGTCAATAGAACAAAAATGAGCAGGCAACCCGAATCTCCCACTTTCGACCGAGTTTAGGTCAACACACACGGACGGATGTGAGAGATGGGAGCAATATTTAAACTTTATATTATTACACTACACTGAATTATTGTTACTGTTACTCAATTTTGCAAGCATGCATGAAGTTTATTGCAGCAGTGACTCTCCTCTCTAGTCGTCAGCAATAATAATAATAACTTTATTGGAGTACTTTGATACAGACGGACGTATGTAGTACATTTTTATAGCGGGAGTAGTGCGAACCAGACATAAATTCCATCAACAAAAAGATGTATGCAACATTTTTGATTCCTTTTGTCATTTCTTAATTTAACTCTGGTGAACCATAAAAGAAAGGAAGAAAGAAGAGAAACATTCTGTTACGATGAGTACAGGCCATTTCCTACTTGTAATATTAAAAATATAAAATAAAATAATAATAGTCATCATTTGACATGAGCGTGTCTTCTTCGTGTGCTATGTGCATACATTCCATTTGCCCATAAAACTTCTTCGCTTTGAAGCTTCTGCCACAGGTGCAGTTAGTGGAATCGATGATTTTGAATGAGGCGAGGAGGATGATAATGATGATTGGGATATTGATCATCATCATCTAATCGTAATCATCATCAGGAGAGAATAGCAAAGATCATTATTCACTTTGTACAGGTGAATAGTTCACGTAGTCCCAAACAACTCACATTTATTGTGTTCGTTATGCTTTATGGAAGACAGCACAAGCTTTTGATCACATCAACGAAATTTTTGGTCAGTTTTGTTGGTGGGCGAAAAGAGCCTTTGGGGAACTCTTTATTTATTCTGTCATGTACGTTGCGTATTCCTTTTCAAAAGTACTAACTGACTTACATACAAATATTGTAAATTGTAAATCTCCACTCTCCAATATAAATAAAAAGGCACAATACAATTTTGCTTTTTTACCCTTGACCGTCATCCATGAACTATGAAATGAAAGAACTATTTTTTTCATCTAACTGTTGCCCTATTCAACAGACTATTTTTGTTCATGATGATTTTTCCATCATCGCCAGATTGACATGTTTGCCAAGTCAAAACCTACTACTACAGTAGTAGTTATACATAACAATTGACTGACACGATACCGTTTTGGACCGACAATCAAATAAAATTCTTCTCTGCGTAGTCGTGATTCTCTATTATGACCAACCAACAAGGCTCGGCTCGTTCTCCATCACCTTCATCAACATGATGTCTCTTAATAGTAAATAGTGCAACAATAATAATAATAAAGCGTCTTACCATTTTTTTACTATTCCAGTCACACGTTTAATGAATAAATAAATAGACGCATTGGGATAGAAATATGAGAAACAATAAAGCAACCTCATAGAAAATTACGTAGACTTAATAATTTACAACTGAACTTTTTATAACAAAATTTGTGAATTAGTTCTTCAGATCGTATAGTTTATTGTACTCGGAAAAATGTCTAAAACTGCAAATATAGCGGCAAATGTCTAACAGAAAAACGAAATGTATGAAAATGGAAATCGTGAGTAAAGAACAGAAAAGGGTATTCACCATTTTTTTGTTCTTACATTAAATTGTACTTGTATTTGGTTACAAGTGAATAATGTAAGACAAGTAACAATGTAACGAGAGAGAAATGCTCATAGTCATAGTATTAAGTTATTAACATCTTTTGTCCAGGCAAGCCAAGGCGTTTGTGGCTTTGCCCGCAAAGAGTCAAGCCACTTGTCCACACTCCACACGAATAATAATAATGCAGGCAGCGGGGTAATAATAATAATCATTCGTGATAATAAGGGGGAGTTTGGCTGCAAACTATTGTTAGTTGTTATTATGCAGTAGTCGTTGCTGCTGGGATGCTGATAGAAAAGAATTTAGTTGGATTGATTAGTCAGGAAATCTGATGCATGCAAAAGCATGAGATCAACATTTCAGGCGAAGTGTCTAGTCTCTGAGCTAAACTGACTGACTACGTTAAAGTTGAGAATTGGGAGAAGTTGAGTTTGGATGATGAGTATAAGAATGAGTGTAACTGTAACTTAACAAGCGCTTCCTCATTACCCGAATGAAATGTGTTCTTTATGAGACAGCTGGCTCAATTTTTTTCTCCGTGATTGTTTGATGTTATGTGATGTGTAGGCAGACAGAGAGATGTGGATTGTTGTATTAAATATATCATTTCAATCTTCCTTCTACTTTTTCTCTCTGACTGACACATTGAATTGTTGTTGAGTAATTTGACTTATTATTATTATATGCTCAGAGGTTGGACTCTTCTATGCGCCTGTCAAGTTTCACTTCAGTTATACGACTCTCCGAATTATGGCAAAGTAATGGGGCTAGAATTATAGGAAAACAAACAGAGCAATGATGACAGAAGAAAAGAAACTTGCGTTGTTGCGTTCGTTGTGTCCATGCAGCTAACAACCCACTAGGAGAGAAAGAGAAGGCGATAAGAAGCAAAAGAAATAAAAGATGCTCATTTCATTTCACCGTTTTGGAACATTGCTTGCAACAATCAAGATTTTATACAATATGGTTCTGCCAGATAGAAGTGTCGGAAAATCCCCTTTCGAGAGAATGGCCTGAGAAGAGAAAAGAAATAGAATAGTATTAGGCGATGTGAAGGAAGCGAAGGTTGTTTGCCCTCTCGTCGAGTCGAAGACAGGAAAGAACCACTATCCATCCACTTCGCCACTCGAATTCAGCCAGATTTTCTATACGTTACGTCTTCGTCTCGCGCATACGTGTTCAAGGCATTTCCTTTATGGCTGCTGCTCTCCTGCTCCTGCTACACTCTCCTTTGCCTCTATACCCATAACCCTAGTTTATAACACTTTTTTCCCTTTCCTGTAACAATGAAGTTGTTGACGAGGAAATTTGTTGAGAACCTGAAGTGAAATCATTAAGAGAGGAGAAATGGGGGAAAATAGAGAAAAATAATTATAAAAATCAAAGGACCGGAAGAAAAACCACACGGAGCAGGAAGAGGGAGAAACAGCAAAAAGCGCTCTTCAAATCAATACATTTATTCGATCGCCTGGTATAGGATGATAGTGACATATGCTCACGCAAAAAGTCCATTTTCTTAGTGATTTAACTAGATAATTTATAAGAAGATGAAGAAATGAAAGAAAAAAGTCTGAGTTTTAAAAACTTGAGTATTTTATTGTTAAAAAGAACCTAACTGGCAAGTTTTTTTTGAAGGAAGGATATATGAATATACATATTTCATTGACACTCACATCACATTTTTTGCTGTACAAATACTTCCCTCGGCTTCTTTCGGTCTTACCTTTGCGCGAAATGAAACAGTTTAATTTCGAAAAGAGCGTATTAAGTAACAGCCGGGAAAAAATGTTTTCAGCAGAAATGCTACGCAAAGCCTGATGATCTTATTAGAATAGTAATAATGATATGGAAGTGCTACATTACTCTCGGAAATAATTTACGGCGAGCAAACGCATAAATATCGCATAAATCATATAATTTCGTATCATCCTGCATCGCTCTCCCCGCAAACAATTAAAGTGGGTAGAAGCTGTCGCCGCAACTTTTCTCAACGCAAATTTGTTGATTATCATCACAGATAAAGTCGACTCATTTTCAAATAAGTTGTAATTGCAATCGTTGGCTGTAATAAAATGTAAAGTGTGATGTGGATGAGGATGGTTTATAAGTCTAGTTCTAGTATTAACAACGCAACGGAGGAGTCCCTCGAGGATTCCTGACTCCTCTTCTTGAGTGAGTGAATGAGTGCAGCCCCAGAGCAAGTCTCTGCTTCACACTTGCTAAAATACTTAATACTTACACTTCTTAACCAACTAACAAGAACAACAACTACAAACAACAACAAACAACGGCACAGCAGTATTAATTGCTACTTAAACAAAGTTTTCCCTTTGTTCAACTTAAGAAAGCCGTGCAAAAAACTTTTTCTCTTCCCAAAGTAACGCAACGAGGCTACAACTTTAGGAAATGGTTTCTCCGCACCATTGTTTGTTTCTTACAAACCCAAGTTTACAAGGTAGGTTGGCAGCAGGAGATTATCGTAATTACAATGATCAGATTATGCAACCTGTGAGTGGTAGGTAGCAACGTAGCGAAACGAAGCGGAGCAAAGCATAATATTGCTGATGAAAGTAGTCGTGCATTATTTTACTGCTAATTATTACTTCTCATCTTGTGCTGATCTTGATTGTTATCCCCATCAGATTTATGAGAGCACCTTCTTATTAATTTATGAATCCTTTTATTAGTATTAATGACACCGCCCGCTTTTTATTCTACGCATTATGTGATAAGTTTATATCTGCACAATTTTATCAGCTAGTAGAAAAATGGTAGAATTTCTTACATTCAACTTTTCATGCTTCTCCAAGATCAGATCTGGCTCAATTCAGTTCAACGTCAACTTCAACATCTGTCAATGATTTGTGTGCTTTTGTGGATTTCTTGCTTCAGAAACAATTAAAACTAAAATTGCTATCCGCTCCTGCTCTCTTCTTAATGCTTTTGTTGAAATGTGGCAATGAACCAAACCTATTTTACACTTTTCATTTCATTTCATTACTTTTCATTCTTTCTTGAAACTTCTCGTGACAGCAGACTGCTGTGATTTGGACATTTTAAAAAGTAAACGCAGCAGCAATATAAAAATTTCGTTACTTGTGTTATAGTAGCAAAAAATCTCAATTGGATCTGAAGCAGTAATTTGATAGAAATATGGCATTGTTTTGAAAAAGAGCAGCAGTGATGCTAATTACTCCAAGCATTTGGCAGTAATGAGACAATAGACAAAACCAGTGCCCGGTGGGTTTTCGCAGATATGGGTGCAATGCATGCAGCAAATGCAGAAACCGTAGATGGGAGATGCAGTGGCTTCCATTATAGTAAATAATATTACTAAATATAGCTGGTATGAGTATAAGTTGTCAGTAAGGGTTTGATAACCAATCGTAATTGC
>VYYJ01002343.1:0-22291 GCA_021029165.1 Cyphoderus albinus | reverse complement strand
TCTCTATATTTACAAGTAGTGTACATTTCTTGCACTGAAACTGCAACTAACTGCAACACGTAAAAGGTATATAACTAGTAAAAACTAAAACCCACAAAACAATCATAAAGTTTTTTCTTCAACTTGAGGACATGCATGGGAAGTAGCCTACGAAAAGCATGTTACCCCTTGCATCATTATTTCCAAAATTCAAGCAAGGCATTTAGATTTAAAAGTTTAAAGCTTCATTTTAACTGTCGAGACATTTCATATCATCAACCAGGTCGCAATTAAATGGCGATTTGGATATTGTTTAGTATGTAGTGGGTTCCATTAATCGAACACACACAGTTCTTTAATTATTAAAGACAAGCTCATTCATTAAAATGCTCATTAACAGACAATGAAAATGAAAGCATTAAAAGTGTAACGGAAAGTCGGTTGACAAAAACAGTTTTAGCAGTGGCAGTGTTAGTGAAAAGAGATAAACTCGGTTTTTTAAATCCGAAGGACGGTTTTTTAAGGGATTACTACAGCAGATATCGTCAAAGTCCAAGGCGCATGCAATACGCAAATAATAAAAACAGTTGAGAACCGCGAAACTCATTTCCACATGTGAGTCATGCAAATAAACCTGCTGACCGCATCTGGTGGCTTGAGTCGAGTCAATACAACGGCAATTTGTTTGTAGTGTTATTATTAGTTAGTGCACGTGTAGAAGTGCGAAAGGAATATTAATTAATCCGATTCTCCGTGTTATCGTTAAATATAAATTAGGTTTAGGTAAGAAAAGCTTGTAGTAAATATTTAAAATGTTGTTTTCTTTTTCCACGTGGTGGGTGAAACTGAACCATGTTTATGAAAAATATATTGTATTAAAACTTAAGTAATTATTTACTATGTGAAATAAAAATAAAATGAATGGAATTTAAAAAGAATATTCATCTATTGCCTATTGAATAGGATGTCGGCGGAAGATGATGATAACTCTTTGAACCGTCGAAGAACAAGATCCGCTTCAAGAGCCCTTAGCAATGGAGGGGAAGAAGTAGAGGATGCGGGCGAACAGTTGCTGGAGCTTCCTGAGGAACCCAACGAAAATGAGGAGGAAGAAGAAAATCCGGAAAATGACGATGCATCAACTAGTCAAGATGAAGACGAAGAGGCTGATGATGAGCAAGATGACGGAGATGAGGCCGATGAAGATAATCAAGAAGAGGAGGAAATTAGTATACCCTCTGAAGTTACAGATGACGATGACGTAGCCAAGTTGAATGAAGTCTCCCAGACTTTAAAAGTTTGGGAGGAAAGACTTGCAGCTGATACTACAAATAGTGCAGCTGCTAACGATATGGACAACCCCCAGAGGCACAACTTTAATCCAGTTCCTATTCTAACGCGGTAAGATAACATTATTTAACATAAAGACAACAGATGACAATAACTCAACACATCCAACATCAGTGATGAGTCATCACTCATTCATCATTCACTATTATTATTGTATTTACTATTTTTCTGGTTTTAGGTTATCGGAAATAATAGAATACGAAACATTGGAATATTTGAAACTTGCTCCAGATCCATATGATGATCGTCACCCTTCCAGAACACATCCGGACTGTAAACTAGGCTCATCACTAAAATCGTTATTTAAAAAAGAAGTATTTCTAAACAAATTAGTTGGTCTGTACTGCAGAGAAGTCTGGGGTGAAGATTTAGATCTTGCCGTAAATACTGCAGCATGTCGACTGTTTGTTAATGTTCTTCCGGGTCTAGAGACCACCCATATTTTCCAGGTAAATACTCCCCGCATACTTACGTAATTGTACTGCAACCTGCACCACATTACCAACCTTAATTGAATTGTGCATAAATTGATAATTGATTATTTCGTCATGAATGATTACAGGAATCTCTTCCAATGATACAACGACTGTTCCAATGGGCAGAGTTTGCGCCTGAACCATTACAGTCATACTCCTTAGGCTTACTGGGAGGTGCAATGGAAATATCAGAGATTGCAGCAAAATTCAAGTAAATTTTGAAGATTATATATATATCATATTACTCTTAAGAAATGGTTGTCCAAGATTGAACTGACGACTAATTGGTTATCCGTGTGTTTATTTTGCTCATTATAGGGAGAAGAACAGTCACTTAGTTAAAGTAATGCTGCGGCGACTAAGAGCACTTCAGCAAGAATTTTTTAGTTCGTCCCAACGTCCTTTCGCGCATTTAGGCAATTCATTGAACTCGACACCACCAATTCTGCCAAACGGAGACGATAAAAATAGCAGTACTAGTAGCACCGTTGGAAAAGCAGAATGTCGGATCAATGGAGCTATCAAATCCATTCTTCCGAATAACGATGTTCCTGTTCCTGATGGATATTCAAAAGAAATAAAGGAATCGCGACCCGTAGAAGGCGGGAATATAAACGGCAAGACTCGAAGTAGTTTTTCCAATAGAACACTTTCCAAATCTTTCTCCCTGGAACCAGACCTAAACGCTTCTGCTGCTCCAGTTGCAGGGGCATCGACACCACTATCAACCAAAACCCCATCACTCCCCTTAATTTCAAATGGCACTATCAATAAGGAATCAGTTAGTAATAATATCACGCCTACCCGGGTGAAGAGGTCGAGACAATCTGGTGCTGCTTCAGCTTCAAAATCGTTTGTTGAACCCAGTTCTGTAAGCAAAAATCCACTAAAACGTCGGAAACTTTCGACCAGCATGGTATTAGACGACTGTAGCTCGACAAGCTCAAGCTGGGCCGAAATGGAGCCTAATATTATTGGCCAATGGCAAGTGTATCCAACGAATTTGGTCATGCAACAAGTTTTTACACTGCGATATCTCACACCTCTCGGGGAATACCAAGAAATGTTAAGCTTTGCCTTTGAAAATTCAGCAGTTCAAATTATTCTTAGATACCTGTCAAAGTCCAATTCTAACAGCCGTGAAACTTCTCGTTTGACGTTTGAAGCTTTAAAGTACCTGGGGGCCCTTCTCTGTCATAAAAAGTTTGCAATGGAATTTCTCTCTGCAGGAGGATTACAGAGATTATTACAAGTTCCCCGACCAAGTTTAAGTGCCACCGGGGTCTCACTTTGTCTCTATTATATTGCTTACTGTGAAGATGCAATGGAAAGAGTCTGTCTAATGTCTAAAGTAACTTTGCAAAATCTAATGAATTACGCCATGTGGCTTTTAGAATGTTCCCATAATTCGGGTCGAAACCACGCTCTAATGTTCTTCAGTGTAGTTTACCCGTTCAAGACTATGCTAGATTTATTTGATACTCAAGACGGACTTCGATCTGTGTTAAACGTGATTTCAACACAACCGAGTTTTTCGTCTCTAATTCGTGATTCACAGCAATCTGCTTTACCAACCGACACCTTGGACGAGAACCTCGATCTTTCGGAAGATGAGCAGATGGTGGCCAAACAAAACGTTAGACAAGTTAGTTTCAACTTGAAACGATATTTTGAATGCCACTTGTATTTCACTGCCGACAAATTAAAAAGGACTATTGGGAGGTCTCAGAACCCGCAGCAAGTGATCGCGCCAGCTCTTCCGCCTTATAAGGCAATAAAACTGCCAAACACATCGGACCTTTCTGCCCTCCATTCGACTGTGCTTTCTTTATTTCCCGTCAATGCCCCCCGATGGGCTCCAGTTGAGCGATTTTTAAATCAAAGTGGAATCCATATCATCATTACTACAATTTCAATTGCATACGAGTGGAACTACTCTGGACGCGCTGAAACGGTTAAAAACATGTTGGATGTCCTTGCGATTTGTTGTCTGGTTCCCAAAGCCCAACTAATGCTCGTCGAACGTTTTGGGATTACCTCCACAGACACCGAACATAACGGTATGTATGTGATATTGAGTGCAGCGGAGGGTGAAGTTGTGAATGACGCTGAAGTGAAAAAGAGCGCGCTCCAAGCGATTGGTAATTGCGTGTGCGGTCCTATCCACCATAAGAAACCTACAGAGACGCAGATCAAATTGTGGGAATGCACCAGAATGAACAACGGCATCTTAGTCTTGACTCGACTTCTTCTCACAAAATCTCCAATTACGGACGCAGATTCCATACGAGCTTTAGCATGCTGGTGCCTGACAGGACTGTCGAGATATAAACAAGTTAAACAGGTGCTCCAGCAATTACCTTTAATTCGGACAGGACTGATTCAGAACTTGATGACAGAGCCCATTCTACAAGACAAACGTCAAGATCATGTCATGTTCCAGAAATACGCTTTAGAAATTATCAAATTGGTCCATGGCAAAGATGAACACTTTAGTCTGGAGCTGGGCGACTTGATTAGAAAAACCGATTTAATAAGCCAGACCCGAATATCATACGACGAACGGCAGCTCTTGGAACTCATTCAAAGCCATTTGATAAATGCAGGACTTACAGAGACGGCAGATAAATTGAAAGACGAATTGAAATCGAAATCGATTACATTAGGCACTGGAAACGCTATAATTCGTAGCGCCACTCCAGCTCCATCAACACCTGCAATTTCAGTAATTCAGGGTCCGTCCACGTCGCAGCAGCAGCAACAAATCGCTTTGTCATCTCCACAAAAACAAGTCAGCCTGGACAAAATTGTGAAGGAGTATTTATTGAGTCAGCACGCACTATGCAAAACACCGATGGTGACCTGTCCCCAGTTTGACTTGTTCACACCTCATAAATGTCCAGGCAAAATGGACTTCAGTTCAGTCTACAAAACGCAAATGTCAGTGAACAATTTCGCATCGAGGATGCTGAAAAGGGACATTTTTGGGTTTACAAGGGGTCACGACGATAGGAGATTGATTTACTCTAAATACAAACCATACAGGTAACTTTCCGTTAAAAGGAGAATTATGACAAAATGAAATTCACTTGTGTAATATTTTTGCGTATTGTTTGATTGTCATTTCATTTCACAGGGTTATCCGTAGTGCAGACATGTCAGAAGACGCTTTCTTTACTTCTTGCGCCTTTTCTCCGTGTTACCAGTGGACAATTGTGGGAACGAATAATGGGGATGTAAAACTATTCAACAACTCCACTTCTGCGGAAGACGGTACCTATTCTTGTCACGATTCAGAGATCTATCATTTGCAGCCGAACATAAAAGGAAGCCTTTTGCTCACGTCATGCATTTGGAGACGACCGCTGAGCGCTCTTTGGAGAATGGAAGGTCTCTTTGATAAGGTCATGGAGTTTGAAAGGGAGGAGTATGTCGAGTTTAATAACTGTGGACAAGTAAATAAATTTATTATTGTTGTTTAGAGTATTTATATGTGTATGAGGAGGAGTAATGAGTAATTAACAATGATATTTTTGTCGATTCAGGATAAAGTGATTGCTACTAATATGGAGCACGCTTATGTGTACGATATTGAAACAAGAAAGAAAGTTTTATCATTGAATGCCCGCGTTTCGAACCAGTACCTGCGAAATCGTGCAACTTTTGATCCGTTTGATGATCTAATCTTATCCGACGGGGTGCTGTGGGACTTTAAATCTGGAAAAGAAGTACACAAATTCGACAAGCTGAATGAAAATTTGAATGGTTGTTTTAATCCGAAGAATGGTCTCGAAATCATTTCAAACACTGAAATATGGGACATTAGAACTTTTCATTTGCTTAAGACTGTTCGTCAGCTCGACCAATGCTTTCTACAATTTAGCAACGACGGCAGCATTATTTATGGATACAAACTGGATAAAGAAGAAGTTAATGGAGAAAATTATCAATTTAGGATGGGAGATACCAGTTTTGTTGTGTTGGATAATTACGCTGACTATTCAAGCTTAGCTACGATTGAATTAAAGAGGTGAGTTGGTAAAACTTCATTCTTTAATGCGATAGCCGCATCAAAATTGAAAGTAATTAATATTGACTGATTAATATTAATATTCATTATTCCTGTTACAGACATATTAGGTGCTTGGCTGTTTCTCCAAATGATCTACAGTTAGCTTTGGTGGAAAATCATGCCGTTGACGATACAATGGGGACGGATTCATGTGTTCGATATTATGAAGTTGGTCGCTCTAAGGCTGAAGACATTGTCACTGGCCTTGAGGTAAGTTTCTGTTTGCTTCATCATCTCATTCAACTCAGAATTAATTCTAAGGTTGGCAGATTAACAATGATCGATGGTTTTGTTTGGTAGGATGAAGATGACCTCCAGTCGGATGATGAAGATGAATTAGATGATGATGATGAGGAGGATGAGGAAGACGATGAGGAGACATTTATGGATGACGATGATATCGAAGCCGATGCAAATGATTTAGGTTTGAATTTAGATAAACGCAAGGTAGTTATTTTAATAAAGTACCAAAAGATAAATTATCAACTCTGTTCGTTTATGGTATTTTAGATCAACTACTTGATGAACTTCTCCCACAAAGTGGAGATGACGTTGATGTTGTGACACTCAGTGATGGTGAAGGCGGCGAGCTTGTTTTCGAACGACACGAAGATTCAGATGAAGATTCCGAATGGATGGATGATTCGGATGATTCCTCCGGTGCTTCGTCATCGTCTTATTAGAATTAATGCACCAACTTCGCAATATACATAATTTTTAATTTGATATTAAATTAAAGAATACTTTTACAGGTTCTTAACTGGGGTACATTTTTAAATAAGCAACTTAAGCAAGCGTAGACCTTGATTGAGGGCTGCTTGATACATGAATTTCAAGGCTGAAAGTGTTTTATAGTAAAAGGTAAATATTTTTCATTAGGTACGGAATGCATAATTCAGTAAGTATTGATTGATATTAATATTATGCATGGTTGATTCAGTGCATGAAACTATCTTTCAAATCATCAGTCATTAAAACCAAGATAAAATAAAATATATTTGTTGTATTATGTCATATTCTTCCTAGTGATACTATTAAAACTAAAAAGTTATATTAGCTTATAATGTAGAACACATTTAAAAAATAGTAATAGCAAAATAAGCTAAAGCAAACGGATTTCTGAAATGTGTTTCATAATTATTTAATTATTTAAGTTTGTGGCATTATAATACCTAAGTACAATATGTACTTTTCTCTGTGTTATTGAAGCTGTGGGTGAAAATTATCCGAAATAAATAAATTTGTATAATATCGTAATGTCGTACAAAAGTAACTTGTGATTGATTAATGTTTGATTGCAATTTCAATAAAATTTTCCTACTTAATCCCGCCTAATAATATGTCGCATTCATTGCTTTGATAAAGTCAGTTTTGTATAATGACATTATAAAATTATATCAATTATCATTATCATATTAGTTGTAACTTGTCAGTTGTGAATTTCTCGTCTGACATTAATGATAAAGCAATTCAGAATGAATTCTTATCAAAATGATGGATGGAAAATTATTTTTCCACTGCTGCCTTGCCCTTCACAAAACGAAAACTGCCTCGTGTGATTGAGTCGATGACTTTTCTCACAAATGAAATTGTTATTAATACATACATAGTTGAATTCAAAATTACTCCAAGAAAATGTTTTCTGTTCACTTCTCTTTATTTAAGAGGTCTAATTCTTTGACAGTCTTCCTTTTGCTGGGTTGCATCATTGAATTTGGTACAAGTGCCGCGATGAAACCTGTTAATAGCGAACCTTCTGAGTTAGACTTATTAATTACTAATGCAAAAATTATCGACGGCACAGGTTCGCCTTGGTTTTATGGGTCCGTTGGAGTGTTCAACGGAAGTGTTGCGTACATTCAACCGACCTCTGAAACTACTCCGCCACCCCCGAGCACAGTTGTTATAGACGCCAGGGGAAATAAATACCTGACGCCTGGTTTTATCGATTCCCACACACACGACGATGTAGGCATACTGGAAAATGGACCTGCAATTGCCAAGATCCTTCAAGGTGTTAGTACGGTGGTGACAGGAAATTGTGGATTCTCAACTTACCCCCAGGGATCATTAACAAGGGTACGGGAACAACTCGAGTCTCTGCTGGGTGAAGTACGACCAGATCAAATGTACGACGACTTTAATCAAAAGAGGGCAAATTTTAGCCTGAAAGGTGTTTTGCCAAATGTTATCTCTCTGGTTGGTCATGGGCCCTTAAGACTTTCGGTGATGGAGTTTGCCAACCGAGAAGCAAATCAGGCAGAGATTGAAATGATGTGCCAGATTCTTGATGAGCAACTATCTCAAGGTGCTTCAGGACTTTCACTCGGATTGATGTATTCTCCAAGTAACTATGCGTCGAAATTTGAGTTGGTCGAATTGGCAAAGGTCGTGGCTAAGCATGGGAAACTTCTTACCGCTCATGTCCGAACATACGAGGGAGGGCTTGTCGAAAGTGTGGAGGAGTTTGTGGATATACTCCGCCAGAGTAAAGCTCGAGGTCTTTTGTCTCATCTGCAAACAGCGGGGAAACGCTACTGGGGAACGAGAATAGCGAAATCTTTAGAAACTCTGGAGCTCGCCAGGGAGGAAGAAGGAATAGATGTCGCAGTAGATATGTATCCGTATCTCGCAGGGTCTTCCACAATTCTGCAAGTGTTGCCTCCATCAGCGATGAAAGAGGGATTCACTGAGTTTATTGAGAAAGTTAAAAATGCCACGTATGTCGACAGTCTCAGAGTTTTGACTGAAAGTGGCAAGGAACCGGGATGGGAATCCAAGGTTGATTTGATCGGCTGGGAAAATATCACGATTGGGAGTGTGGAAGATCTGGAATGGAAAAAATACGAAGGGAAAAGCTTTCCTGTGGCCGCTTTGGAGGCTGGGATGGTTGAATTTGACTTTTTCTTACAGTTGGTCAGTTTTAAACGCTTTAAATTTCATTAACAAAACCACAGTACAGTGTACTTTCTTCGTAGCAATTTAACACTTTCACTAACCTTAAAATTTTAGGTAATCTCTGATCAGGGAAGAACCAATGTGCTAATGCATCAGCAGTCTCAGGATGATCAAAATAAAGTGTTTCAAAGCAGATTGCAAATCATTGGGAGTGACTCTATTCCTAGGTAAAATGTCCTTGTAATCAATGATTTTTATTTATGATGAAACTTCCATCTTATGTTTATGTGTTGATTGTTGATAGGGCTGGAGGGAAGCCTCATCCTAGAGGCTACGGAACGTTTCCTCGAGTTCTAAAAAATTATGTCCGGGAGAACCGCATTATCAATTTGGAAGAGGGGGTTAGAAAAATGACTTCAATGACTGCACAGCGTTTTGGAATTTTGGACAGAGGCGTCATACGAAAAGGAATGGCTGCAGATTTAGTTCTTTTCGACAATAATTTTGAAGATGGGGCAACTTACGACGACCCGACAAAATCCCCCACTCAAATTCACGGACTATGGGTAAACGGGGTGATGGTTGTAGACCAGAGTGGATCAATTATTGGAGGGGAAGAAAATCCCCGAAAGCCAGGTCGTGTAATTTAATTGCTAATGGATGCCTTCACCTTCCACGAAATGACTGACTTATAGCTTTAATGATTAATCATTTTAAATAATAAACGGCAGTATGTCGAAAGTTTTTACTTTTACTGTATTGCTAATTTATTTTCAATTAAGTTTTCAAATTATAGCAGAGTAGCACCAACCACACAGGACTTACGCATCAATAACATTACCAAGCACAGCAATTGCTTCTATTTCAATTAGTCCTCCAGCCTACATGAAAGAAATTGTAGAAAAGTTTGTAGTAAGGTAATTTATTTTAGTTGCACTGAAAACTAGTTAACGGGTCAAAATTAATAATACCTTTGGAAGTTGGGCAACCTGGTAGGCCGTACGTGCTGGATAAGGTGCCGTGAAATCTACACAAAAAGATAAACAGAATTTTGCTGATTGAAAGGAAAAGAAAAGTTGAAATTTCTCATTAATTTAATCAGACACTTACATTCAGCATAAATCTTATTCATCTCTGGAAAATGTTTGATATCCTGAAGGAGAACGGTCATTTTTGAAACTAAACGGCGGAGGTTGCAAAGGAATGAAGTAATTTAGAATCAAGATTGCATTAATTTCTATATAAAATTTAAGTTATTCACTAAATTACCATTCTTAAAGGTAGCTCCAGCAGCCTTTAAAATATGTCCGATGTTATCTAATGCGAGTCGAGTTTGTGCCTCGAACCCATCCACCAAATCTCCATTCGGTTTCATTCCCAGTTGACCAGAGACATACAGAACATTGTTCATTTGAACTGCTTGGCTAATCGTAAGTTACAAATATCATTAAATTCCGAGCAAATTTAAAAGGCAATAAGTGACTAATAACTCAGAAATTTGACTCAAGATATTTACCTCAATGGAACTACCGGGATTGGGGCCTTATCAGTTTTAACAATTTTCCTTGCAACGGTTGCCATTTTGGAGGATTCCTCTGTATTTACATCAACTTCCGTAAAAAAGCTACCAGGAGTAGGAAACTCTGAACATCTACAGTTCACAATATGAAGTGAATGCGCTAAAACTCATGACGGCTAACCTAGCCTTTTCCTCTCGCGTTGCATACCAAATTCAATCATCATTAATTATTATTATATAATATCTTATCTATACTTGATCTCTAAAGAAAATTGAAATAAATGATACATTGAATATTCAATCTAAACCTACAATATGCTGACGGCAGAGATGCATAATTTTAGTTTGTCTGACTGACAAACAAGTGCGATAAAAACAACATTAACATTTTAGTGTATGTAAATCAATCCGTAAATCCATATCCATGCAATGCGTTATTTCATTAAGTGTTATTCCAAGTTCCAATACCAGCTTAATAAATAGACTTTAAATCCTAATCCTGTCCTCTTACAACATAAAATGCCCCATGAAATCATGCAATATTTAACCAAGTATTTACACATTAATAAACCAAATTATCAGCTCGCTCCACAAACTTCACTTCAGAGAAAGATGACTGTCATATACAGGTTATTCATTTGATTTAGTGATTTGATTAAGTTATTTATTACCTATCCAGTCCCCTTCCATCGCAAGTTCATCTACAAGATCTACAGCTATGGCCATACATGGAACTACCTACCATTTTATGTGTTAATAAAGGTGATGATTATATGAAACATTAACACCAGTGTCAATGACGTGGTCCAGTCCAAGTCAATACATTTGGTATTTAATCAAATATAAAATACGTTTTTTTCTCAATAAATTAGGGATTAATTGCAAATTAAGGAAAGGTAGCCAGCACACAAAACATACGAGGTTAGCAGCACAATTTAATACTGGGACACTGATTAAATTTTTTTCTTCATTGGGATCAAATTACATGTCATGTCATGTCATGTGTATCATAATAATAGATATATGCATCGTTCGGTTTGCGACCTTTAATTATAACTGACGGATCTCGATTTGAAAATTGGTAATGAAATAAAAATAAAACTTGAAATGAGAAAATTGTTGTATAATAAGATACCTTTATTTTCACATTCATCGATTATTACACTTTTTAACACGACAATAATTTTTAGTTAAACATTAAAACCCCGTGCACCAACTTATTAGAATTCGCAAGGTGTGACGTACATTTTGGCATGACTTTGTAGGAAGACCACACAAGGAATATTTTGTGCAACTATTTAGGGAATGTTTCAGATTAAAAAATTATTAACGCGCCGCAGATTTTAATCTAAGAAGTCAATCAAGTTCTAAAATAATAGCTTATATTTGGGTCATCAACATTGGCTTCGATGTATGTATTTATAATGATATATAATATCTAAGAACTGATTAAATCAAATCTCTATACCTTTGCAAAGCGCCTTTTCCAAGAAAATCGAAAGTCGAGCAAAAATTATGGAAATTATTACAAGGATTCTTAGTATTTTGCAGAAAAATTTGCTTGCATTCTAAAACAAATTCATATTCATGAATTAGTCGGTAATCCATATGAATATTCATACACGAACATAACAGATCTGGAACAAATAGCGACTTCAATTAGAAAGCTTTGCAAATGAAATCATTGTTTGTAATAACAAATAACGAGACACGCTTTGCAGTGAAAAAATGGCACTTCTATGTTTTTGTATACATAGTCTAATTTACCTACTTTACATGGATTCACTATAGAATTATATGTTCTTAATGGACAAACTTAATAAAGTAAACTATCTTCATTGATAAATAAAATAAATAATATTACGCTCAACTCGAACTACAATAATTTTCCTTTACGTTATAAACCTAGCAATTAATCAGTACCCAACTTTTTCTGTTCCTTGAATAGAATCCATTGATCACGAATCTTAGGATTTTTTGGCCCCCATTGAGGCGTAGGTTGTAAGGCCTCTTTCAGCTTCTATGGAAGTAAGATCAAGGTTGAAATTCTTAATTCATATGCCTTTACCATCATCTCATTAACTTAAAGTGGACTGAAGAAAGTAGGCACTGAGCACTTACTCCCATAAACGTTTTTGATTTCCTTGTATAGATTGCGTGAATTGCCCACAATGGTAGCAGTGACAAGGCACCACCAGCAAGTGTCCATCCACAGACTATTATTATGCAGAATGGCAATAAATTTGACATAAAATTGCAACGACTAATCAGTTTTTTCCTCAACAATGTAAAACCATGTGAAATAAAATATTTTAACATTCACAAACCTATTGCGCTGAGTGGATAGGATACTCCATTATGTTTAAGTTCAGTGGCAGTCGCCAATGAGTAGACCAATATGACGGTTAAACCGACAGGAATGAAAAATCCCCAGCAGAACTTCCAGTAGAAGCCCAATTTGATGCCCAGCATAAACTCTATGTCGTCACAAACGTTCTTCAGGCCATATGCCCAGCTCACTGCTGCAACCTACATCAAATATATTTTGTAGAAAACTAGTATTGTAATTTATTATAGTAGCACTAAACACTAGTTAACAGGTTCAATACCTCAACTATGGCCATTACATAGATGACGAAGTTTGCACCAAAATAGTCAACCAAGGTAAGCATGAATTGACCTCCAGGCGTCACGTAAATTAAACCTGCGCCAAATCCTGCCAAACAAATGACTCCCGTAATTTGCCACCTTTTTCTGCTAGGAAACTGATCACAAACGATTGTGATAATTCCGCCGGCAAGAGACGTTGCAGACCCTATATTAGATTTCATGGTAAATCATTTTTGTTTAAGTTTCGCAAGAATTAAAATGCGTTAATTTGAAAAAATCATTATCCTGGGAATTTAATTCACTAAGATTAGAGCCCAAGAAAGAGTGAAAAAATGTCCGAAAATTGGCCCATGCTAATTAATAAATACAAAATCAATAAATGGTTCAAGGCTAACCTATTCCAAGGGTAAATAACATCAAGAAGAAAAGAACTGCGAAAAGTTGAGGGACCCAATCAAATTTAGAAATGGCATCTGGATAGGAAATGAATGCAAGACCAGGGCCAGATTTAGCTACAACAGTTATATCAACTTGGAGCTCGTAAGCCAAACTACCGAGAATTGCAAAAATTGTAACTCCTGCCAATAAGCTGGTAAATGTGTCCATGAGGCTTATGATTAATGCATCTCTGAAATTTAAAAAAATATTTTAATAAAAATGACACGAGTCGAATTTTTGTATTAGATAAGTAAATCCGTGTAATGCCCATACTTATAAACATTTCTTGTAAATGGATTGTATGAAGAGAACATTATAATCGGTCCAAAGCCGGTGCTCAAAGAAAAGAAACATTGACCTAAAAAAGTGAAAAGTTAGAAGTTAATAGTTCGTCTTTAATGTCTTGAGCCATCAGATAATAATCTGATCTCCCCGCATTGACAGCTAACTACATGTATAATCTGTGACTACTTCTACGTTCTTCTCGTAGGGCTTGGTGACACTACGAGGATCCTGTTGCACATTGCTTTCAGGATACCTGTTCCGTGCCATAAACGCACACCGAGCCAAACAGGATTTTTTAAAAGTAAATACGAGGAATCAAACCCCGAATCTCACAAAGTGAAAAGATAACTATTAACCACTCGGCTCATTTGCCTTACCTACAGCAGCGTACCACACCTACAATTATCAAAAATTGTCATTTTAAAAGTGCCATTCAGCTTAAAAGCGTATACATATTTTTTGGTACAAGATACGAGAACTAACGTTTGGATCAATAATTTTATCCCATTGCGGGGTAATGAAATAAAGTATTCCGTTCCAAGCTCCAGGTAGCGTAACACCTCTGATCAAAAGTATGAACAGGACCACATAAGGGAAAATTGCCGTAAAATAAGCAACTTTCCCGCTTGACTTGACTCCCTTAACTAATGTAAGAAAAATGATTATCCATGAGAGAAGGAGACAAAGCGTCAATCTCCATTCAGGAAGACCTATCCCATCATCGATGTTTTCTTTCTGGGGAAATACTTCTTTCCTGCATGACAAAAATTATGTGTAATTACTAATCACTTTATAAGGTAATTTTGCTTACAGTAAGGGTAAGAAATGAAAAATTACTCAAAATATAGCTGAGGTACACTGATATTATTGTCAGTAAGATATGTACTGTTTGGTTCACAAGCTGCCTCTCCAACCCAAGAAATATCACACTGTGCCCAAGGAAGGACACTACTAAACGAGGCTTTAATTGAAGAATTTTGATTAAATACTTAAATTAAATCAAATTAAATTAAATTAATAAATCTTCAAAAAACTCACCAAAGAAGTAAAATATACATATCGACATTAATGAAACGTAGAATGAAACCACACATGCTGTTCCTACCATTGAGCCATAACCGACCCCTTCAGCACAAAAAAAAATATTTTAAGACTTTTACTATGAAAGTTTATCCAATTAAAATATTTTTCTTAAATGTTAATTTGATCTTCACCTTTGAATATTGGACATAATTTCCAAATTCCCACCTGTCCAAATGAACTAAATTGTCCAAGTGCCATTTCGAGCATATACATCCTAGTTTACAAATAGTAGGTAATACATATCAAATTTCAAACTGTGATTTAAATTTTAAATAGTTTGAAATATAACCACACTTACGGTTTTCCAATGAACGTCAAGATAATTAAGTAAGGAATTAGGAAGGCACTAAGTAAAAAATTAAGTATTACAAATAATATTATAATAAAATAGAAAATTTTATGAAATAATAATTATTGAAATATATTTTCATTAAATTCATTTTTTTCTTGCCCGCCCCCGTTCTCATAGGCCACAAATGGGAAGCGCCAAATATTCCCCAGCCCCACCGACATACTAAACAACATTCACATACCAAGATGAGTTATGAATTCTATTACAAATAATTGAACAAAAAATTATTTTGGCAAGCAACAATGTCTCAAGATAAAGGTAAACCTAATGCACGACAACAGGAACTCGATAGGGTTACCCCACTGATCTCTATCGGCATCCTCTGTAGTGTCGCCGTCGGTTTGGTCAGTCCCTGAACCAAATGGAGGTGTTGAAGGAATTGTCCCCAAAACCTTGGCCGTTCAAATGTAGTGTGAGAGGGGAAATGGAAATTCATTTTCTTAAAAAAACGTTTAAACATTTCTAACTAACCTTGGAAGGGAAGACTCCATTATTGACTATAGAAGTTGAATTTGCAGTGAAAGACGCAGCATTTGATTTGTTCTCTTGGGTAGTTGGGTGAATTTGGGAAGAAGATATATAAAATAAATTATTGGCATATGTCTGGTGCTGATGGGATGGGTCATCATGAGTGTGATGAAGTTGAGATGTGTAGTCATCAGCTTTGAAAGCTGGATTGATATGACCCAATTCCTGCAAAATAGTAATAGAGCATGGACATGCGAATTGTAAGCAGCAAACTCATCTTCAAGGACAACTTTCGTGCATTTTTTTAATTATGGTGATATTTTTAAGTAAAATAAATGGCTAATGAAGGATTCAATCAGCTAATCAGGCATTGCATTCTTCATACCGATATAGGATTGCGTCAAACTTATTTATTCAAAATCATTTGCATAACCTATTGTTACGCAAATGATTGTTATCTGGAAGCGTGACTAGGCTATTTAAAAATAGTGCATGTTTTTCATTGCTTTTTCCGTGACGCATTTCTAATTTTAAAATTAAAAATGCAAATGGTCAAAGCTAACATATAGCTTTTAGCTTGTGATACTTACCGCTTGGACAATGTCCGTGGTGTTCGACTTTCCCTTGGACTCTTTTTCCATTTCGATTTATGACACAATTTTACAAAATAATTCGTTTTCACTTTTGGAGAGAGTGTAAACGTTCCTTTTAAATTGGAAGTTAACGTTATGCCTGGAAGTGGAAAGGTTCCGCCTTGGAAGACAACAAATGTGAGAATGTTTGCAACGACCCTGGTAAAGCCCGCTTTCTGTCAAAACGCCACTTTCTAAATAATGACCAAGCATAAAAATTGGTGAATCATGTGGAAAAGATGATTGATCACAAACTCATAACATGAACTTTACCATGAGCCGAGCAGGTAAATGAATAATATTTGAGGTTGGTCCAATAAATTATTCGAGAGAGCTTTTCGTGACAGTAAATTGGACATAAATGATTTTCATTTGGTGAAACTTCTTGCTACCTCCCAGAACACCTTGCTCAAATTTGACAAGGCAGGTCACTATTATTTTTAGTGCTGTGGAATAAATTCATGCCACCCAGTTGTTATGTTGTTAATTAACATGTCTTCCCTACATCCTTTCCAGTCAACAAAATAGGATAAAGAATCACTTATGCATTAATAATCGGATATGATGTTGCATCTAATTTATTTACTGCATTCCAAATGTGTTCAAGTAATGAACTAAAAATACTTAATTAGTCACGGAATGAAATTCTTAGAAATGTCCGAATGTTTAATTAACACAGATTATATACAAAACATACATAACCACCATAAATTCCAAAGTTTTTATAATCCCAGGACTTCGTAAACACTCAAAATCCAAAAACGCTAATTTTTAAAAGTTGCACTTGCACAATCTTTCACTTTCCACAAAACTATATTTCTGAGTATTTATATTGGTAAATAGCAAGTCTTTCATGTAATTATAGCAGATCTCCTGTTACGTAAGGAAAGAATCTAAATGAAAATTGATTTCTGATTATAATATTTTGTATGATCTAATCCAAGGTATAAAGGATAAATATTATTGTAATGCTGATAATCAACTATTTATTACTACAATCACATAATATATGACATTGTAATACTATTTAGTAGTTGATTCTCAGAATGACAAATTCATCCTTTAGAACCTTGATCTAATCCTATAATCATTGATTAGTAATCACAGACGCAGCAGATCACATAAAAACGTCAGTGAAGTGAACAAAGTAAGTCTGCTGCCAGCACCAGTCACAAAACAACTGAAACCCTGCATCGAGAGATTTTAACATTCCAATATCAAATTGAGAACAAGAAGTGGGAAGGAACCTTTGTTTGCCCTTAAATGACAAAACATCCTTCCTTTCGCCTAGTAATGGTTATTAAATCCAATATCCAATCAGTAAAAAAATGCATGTTCTGCTGGGTTATTGCTTGGTGAATTTTTCATACATGGGCATCCTATGCCATTCTTTCTATTGCCCATTCCTCCAGTTTAATAACGATTCTTTGTTTCTGCACGCAAGGTGTGAAAATTGTGAAATACAAAAAATAGTCAATTATATAACGGATTAGTTTATGGCTTTACGAAGGAATATTGTCATGAATTTAAATTGTTGTAAAAGGTATATCGGGCTTAGGCCTCACGTAGCAAGACTCCCTTATCAAGAACCTATCAAGAATCTTGATAAAAAATATTTTCCGCTGGTTATCAAGATATCAAGATTCTTGATAAAGAAAATTGCATTACAAGAATAGGTTAAAGTTTCTACTCCAGCATAATTCCTTATCTTATCTTATGATTTGCTTAATAGACAATAGACAAATAAACGCTAAAAATGCAATGTAACTAAAAAATTGCGCTTATTATTCAAGTCTTATAATGTGGAATAAAAATTAATGTTTAAAAATAGGTAGTTGTACATAGGCCTCACGTAGCAAGACTCCCTTATCAAGAACCTATCAAGAATCTTGATAAAAAACATTTTCCGCTTGTTATCAAGATATCAAGATTCTTGATAAAGAAAATTGCATTACAAGAATAGGTTAAAGTTTCTACTCCAGCATAATTCCTTATCTTATCTTATGATTTGCATATTATTTGCATATGATTTTACTTAAAACTGTCTTTATCAAGATTTATCAAGAATCTTGGTTATCTTGATAAGGAATTTTAGCTTATCAAGACGTTATCAAGTCTTGATACGTCAGGTCTAATCGGGCTACACATTGTCGTCATATACGAAAATACATCTTACAAACAAACTGGATACTTGCATTCTACTGATGTGTGTCTAGTTAGTTATTTAGTTCCTGTCAAGGTTATAATATGCGTTTTTATCGCATTGTGATGCGGCGATGTCTGAATTCGAACAATATTTCATTTCTGATAAAGTTTTTTGGATTTACACGTTAACCATGAATGCAAGCGCAAGCTATTTCGTAGCAATTTATAATTTATCCATACATTCTGAATCTGAATTATGTATATGTTTATATGTATGGTAGTGCAATTTTTGAACAAAACATTGAATAATTTTCTTGTATATAATCTATTGGAAATGAAATAAAGCAAAAGTGAAATTCAAATGTGAAATCAGCAATGTTTGTATTTTGACATGAAGTATTATATTTATTTGCATGGCTTTTAAAGTCATTATTCATTATTCATTAATTTACAATTGATGCCTTGCCAGGCAAGGCTTGCCTTATGATCCAAATAAACATATCGTGTCTGTAGTGTAGTCTATATATGTATCTCTAGAGTGAAAAGCAATGAGAATCATATTTCCTAAATTATCTAACTTTCATTTTCCCAGTTTGCAAACTCCGAAAGCAACGCACGCACGGCTAGAATCAATTAATTAAGGATTTGGCGGATACGTGAATGAAAATTTAATAACAATTGATAAAAACTCAAGCTTTTAATTAGAATCAAGTTGAATTTAATAAAATGATCAAAAGAATTGAGTTTCTTTAGTGTCTTTCGGCTTTGAAATAAGTGCTAACTCCGTAAGCTGCCAAACACCTTACCAGCAGCTACTCTTACGAGAAGTAGTCAGTAGACGAGTAAGATAAGAACGTTTGCGTCACGTGAGAACCCCTAGTAGTAAAATTTCGGTAAGGGAAAATACCAGTAATAAAAAGTTTTGTACAAAATTATGATAATTAATATTATCCCACATTTTTATTGCGTTTCTGTCGTTAGGAATGGCATCACCCTAATATTTGGGGGTTTGGTACTGGAGTTTTCCTCCTATGGATGGGGTTGTGCCATGGAGCGGGGATTCAGCGATACAATCACTCTTGTACAGGTTCTTTTTACCCTTGAAAATGCTTTCATCTTCACACAAATAAATATTTCATCACGTGAAAATGCTTCTTAATCCCGATGAAGACATACCAACTAAATACAACATAACACCATTAAGATTGACCAGCACCAAACCAGTGAATATTGAGCAATTTCTGATTCTGCGCGTTTCTATTAGTGCAAGTAATGCATATTTAAATATATACATCCTGATCTATCTGAACAGATTACGATGGTTTGAAGTGAATTTTAAGGAAATTTTGATTACGACTATTATGAGGTTAGTAATTTGTAAACCCTAACATTCAGCGAGCATAATGGTGGAAGATATAAAAGCGATTTAGAGGAAACCACCGTGAATTCATGATTGTTGTATTACCTTTAAAGAATACCAAGAAATGTTCCTTACATTTTTAATCGCACTATTCGCCCTTTCTTGAAACCCACAACATACAGCTTGCAAACTATTAGCTTGCCCAATGCTTAAAGCAAGAAGCATTAACAATTATTATTACAATAAAAGTCATTTCTGCTCACCGTGCTCACAAAGATATTATCCTCTAGACGGATATTTTTCTGCTTAAAACTACAAGATGGACATGACCTTTCTTGCCACTCAAGCGATTCATTTTATTCTACCCCAACATCAATATTTTTGCGAAGAATTCAGCATTATGCAATTCAAAGGCTAATGTTAAATTGTTAACAGCTTTTTGCTTTTACTTTTGTTTCTGTATCTTCTGCATTGGTCTTCAAAAAGGAAATTTTAATTGATAGAGGAGCTATTGTTATTTAAGATTTATGCAATAGTTTGAATATATTTATAACTTCATGGAGCAGCATCATCTGATAAAAAACATACTTAACTTGGAAGCATCTAACATAGAATTATATACAAAATAAGTTCTTTTAAGTGTAACCCCAAGATGTTTAATCTTATGACATTAATATACACACATTATAAATCAGAATCACATTTTTATAGGTATCACTAATGAATAATGATTGATCTAAATTTAAATAGCTCAATTCTGTTTTGCATTTAAAAAGGTTTTTAATCTCATTAAAATGATATTTTATGACGCATGCCGAAAATACATACACACAACGCGTTATACCTCCAACAAGACTGATAAAAATGTCATCGACAGATATCATAAATATTGAATGCTTGAGGAATTTCTTATTGATTTTTTCTCAGTATTGGACACAGAACGAATCGCCTAACCTAAATTTATTTTCTTTATTCTAAAGCAAAGCCAAATAATTTACTCATAAAAATTTCCATTCTCATCCAACCGTGTCGTGACGCAATAACTTGAGGATGACGCGTGCCAAACAATACAGACTAAAGCAAAATCTAATTAAACACAAACAGTGATCAAATCGCAAACGAAGAAGCGTGAAAGAGACTCAAAATTTTCGGCCCTGGCCCTGCTATAAAACTGTTCTATCATTTGGCGGATGCGTCATATACTATTATTAAGTTAATTGTTACTTAATTCCTTTTCACGCCACGCTAATATTAAGAGGAAATAAATAATGGAGTTTGGAGTGTCCCATTGTGCGTGTCTGCCTTTTACATCATCCTTAAGACTGAAAGTTTGTTTAATCACTGATTTGTTCGTGAAGTGTAATCGATGGCACTGCTTTCAATATTAATTTTGACGTCATCGCAATTTGCATGGCTGGGTTATTTCTACCATACGAGAATGCGTAATGATACGCGATTCGATAAAATTATGACTAATGTAATGTTTATTTACATGATTAAAGAATTACAGGATCAAATGACTCGCCTGTGCACGTGCAATTGCTAAATCAGCGTTTAATGTACGTAGTTAAAAAATTACCGTGGATTAATAATGCAATGATGCATTGTACACTTAACTCTCATATCGGCATCGGCTTTGCTTCTCCAGAAGCAAACAGCGTGCAATTTCTAGCAGTTTTCCCCTTTCGACCGGTATGTTATTGAGCTGCTTTACTCAAAGCTTTAGTCATGCATGTCCCATGAATAATTAAGTAAATTACAGACACGCAGATTTTCAAAAGCCACAGCCACAGCACTATAATAATGTAATGCATTATCAATTGTGCTATTGTTTCATTTCGCAATACCGCAATACGTTTCTTACGAAGGACAACAAATTGTGAGAAAAGGTGAAAAATAATTGGACTCCTGTTTGTAGCATTTTAGGTAAATTCCAGTCGGGAAAATACAATAATAGGGTGCAATCATCCAATCCATAATAATTCATTTACATTTTTTTTGTCCGCAATATTTTTCATAAAATATTCATTTCTTGGTTTTTATTTAGTTCTTTTCCCCATTCTTCCGCTACTCTCCAACTCTGATAAGTAGCTCATCATGCTCATGATATGTAAAATATTTTATACATATTACCAAATATATAAATGTGCGTGTTCTTTTGCAAAATTAGTGCATGCAAAACTCGTTTGTGGTTTACATTTGTAAGTTTTAAATTTGTGCCTTTTTTAATATTGCATGATTAAGATTCGCATGTATCCACATTATTGTGTTATTGCTAATAATACGCTTGTTCTGCTCAATATAAGCTGAAATCGGCTCCGGCTCGTTTTACAGAGAAGCTTCCAAATTGCAAAAAGCGGTTCGGTGTCTCATTTTATCTGCTCTTACTGGAGAGGTCTTTTCTTTTCCTTACACCTCCTGCAACAGTCAGTCAGTAATAGCGAGTACTATACAGTAGTGATTTTAGGAGAGGGACGTTATTGAATTGAGTGTACAACAAATACAGCTACAACATCCCATATAATCATCATCATCGTCATCAACTATTGCATTGTCCTTTGTAAAATCCAAAGTATTGCCTTTTGCTAACATTGAACATAGTCCCAGACCAAAGTATTACTCAT
>VYYJ01002342.1:0-22303 GCA_021029165.1 Cyphoderus albinus | reverse complement strand
AACTGTTATGTTCTGTTATGCTACGTTATTGATTTGTGGGAAAGAAAGAAAAGAATGGACTTTCTGGAGCACAGTCTCTGTCAGCTTGAGCTCCATCCAAAAAGATTTTTTTTTCTTTAAAAAAAGAACTTTTTTTTTCTCTTTCATGGATCTTGTTGACTTTATACAGTACAGTGAGTGGATCTATGATATGATGATGCTGGATGTTGCTCTTATTTAAAGATGGATGTTTTTAAGGACTTTGCCTTCCTATTTATACTATCCACTTGGGTTGATATTGTTACTTTTGTTGCGCAGATATTTTTTACGGATTGGTAATGGATTTAAAAAGTGACCACAAAAAATATTTTAGGTGGTCATTATGATATGAATTACAATACTTAGTAATAAACTTGCATTGTTGTGTATTTGCACGTGCTTGACGTGCTTACCAATTTGAGGTCTTTGATCACATTATTTTATGTATTTACACTTGTTTATTAAAATACATTTTCATGCAAAATAAGAATGTTTTGAATACTTTACATTAGACCATTCTTTATTCAGGATCAATCGATTGAATGACTGAAAGGCAAACGTTTTTTATTAAAGGAATTCTTTTCTGAATTTAACATTTCAAAAATTCTTTTAAAAGTTTTTTTTTTGCATTTCAAAAGGTCCAAAGAATTTTGGATTGGTTGAAACTTTCATTTGCTGAAAAGGTTGGCTCGTGCGTGGCTCATCGTTATAAAATTTTATGACCGACCAGACCATACAGTAGAGTAAAGTAGAGCATCGGGCAGGAGGGCAGAGTGATTCAAAGTCATTCACGCGTAAAATTTTAGAGGTTTGCTTTTGCTTTGTGAAGAAGAAAAAGATTCATAAAAATGAAAATATCAAAAACATTTCAATCCATCCCTTTCAAACAAACTGGATAAAAGTAGAGTTGACTCACGATATGATAGAATAATAATGTGTAGAATGTTATTTATTTGTTGCACTTCCGCGTAACGGTAATAGTAACGGCAAGGGTAAGCACAAGCACAAAGTACAGTATTTACTGTAATAAATAACTTTTTTATTTTCTACGTATAAGGAGAAAAATGTTACAAACAAGAGGTAGATAAATAAAGGTATCTAAAGTTGAAACGCACCTCCATTCCATTCACTTCATTCATCAACATCAAAGTTCCAATCTAGGATTAGGTCAGAGTCACAGTTTATACAGAGCCAGGCCTGGCAATATCCGTTTGTTCTTTCCTTTTTATTTTTAGAAGTCGAGTGGAGTGGAGATCAACAAAAAATCTCTCTGGAATCCTTGGAAGGAGGAAGGAAGGAATAATGAAATGGAAGACACATTTCTAGCACGCTGATCAGATCATACTATGGCCCTCATATCATGTCAAGTTGCGATGCGATGACATTAAATAACCGGAAGATGAATGATTCCTGTCAGAAAAGAATTTTTGTTTTTCCTCTAAGTCCATTCCCACACTGGGGCGGCACATGCATTATCATTTTAGCATTTTTTAAATAGGCATGGGGGACTGTTGGACCTCAACGACTGATGTCTGATTACAGCACACACCAATAGTTACAACATTGACAGATAACTCGATAGTTTTACCATTTGATACATTCTTATAATTGGTAAACGTAAGCTGGACACAAAGTTAATTTAAGTAATTTTAACAAAAATTATCCTTCAGACCCTACTTGCTCATTAAAATCGATAAACCAATATATTCTAGTGGAGAGTCAAATTTTCTTCTAAAATTAATGATTAATAGTTACATAATTTACTTTTGAAATTGAATTCAGTTTCATTTAGCACTATCGCACAAAGTAATGTATTTGCGAAGCTTCAAATAATATAATGGAGCTGCCCCACTGTGCATTCGAAATCACATTCAAATTCACATTTACATTCCGAAGTTCCGAAGTTCACGACGAAATGACATCTTCTAAAATGTGCTTGCTTACATATACAAATAAAATAAGATGCGTGTGTGTGTGCACAAGCACACTAAATGTAAAATTAGGCATGATAATAATAAATTCGAAAATACCTCAGTCAGTCTTACCATTCTACAGTTATGCAAACTATACTCGACTGACTTCCAAAAAAAGTTACAAACCCAACTTTTTCAAACTTTTTTTCTTTCATTTTTTACTCCAAAAAACTCAACCCGAAGCTTAAGGCTTATGTTTAAGCATTTTGTTCAGTTTAGTTTGGAAATTGAGTGGCTGCTGGCAGTCAAAGTGGGAGCTAAAGCCAAAGTAAAAGTCGTTCTTTGTTCGTTCGTTTTCCTACGCAACTTATCATTTCTAAGTCACTCTTCATTTCAAAATCCTGAAGTTGGGATTTTGACTGGAAGCAAGCGAAAGGTAAATGACACAGTTGCTTTCTGAGGCAGTGATAAAAGTGATAATAATTTTCTGTTGTTGTTGTTTGTTGTCCTAGGCTATGCAAGCTCAACTATTCTTGGCTCTGACTCACTTTTTTGCAGTGTTGCGTGTAAATGACACAGTTGCTTTCTGAGGCAGTGATAAAAGTGATAATAATTTTCTGTTGTTGTTGTTTGTTGTCCTAGGCTATGCAAGCTCAACTATTCTTGGCTCTGACTCACTTTTTTGTTTTTGTATCATTTTTATTTTTTTCGCACTTTCTGCTCTGTCACGCATAACATATTAACATTAGGTACCTAACATGTCACAGCTATTATCTACAAAATGTATGGATTTGGAACGAAACGATTTTCCAGTTTGATAATCATGATATGACGATGTCGATGATGATGATTAATTCATGCGGAGCTTCGAGTTTATCATTAAATATCATTCTGGCATTATAACTTCAATATTCTAAATGCATGGCCCATTTTCATGGTACTTGATGACGCTCCACTCAACAACTCCCTGGAACTCCATGATCATAATCAACACATCATCCTCTAATCATCTCCATACTCGTACTTAATAATCTCTTGTCATTGTACAACTTTTCGTCATTATGATGATTTTCAACATATTCATCTAAATCTTCATACTCACGATGACAATAATGAAGCCCCATAAACCCAGGAAACTTTTTACTCTAACATCACATCATATCTGTGTAATGTAAACACACGCACACATCCACATTCACATTTACATCCTTCTTTTAGTGAATGAGATGAGATGAGCATCGCCGGAAGGACTTTTGGAATTACTTTACTCAAACTCAACTTTATTCAGACTTTTTACAATTTTATCAACTTGAGCTGCCTTAAGTTGAGTTGAGTGAGTTCAAGCTTCAAAAAAAGATTGAGAAGGTCAGGAGTCATGAGTTTGATACTAATACAGGAGAAAAAAATGTAGCTGCTTGCTTTTCCAAAAAATCGACACTATTTTCCAAGAAATTCTTTTTTGGCTGTAGAAAATAAAAAGTTTGGAAAAACGCGTTGAAACTCATCATAAAAACATTAGAGGCTTGGAGCATGTTTAGTGGGGCATGATGAACTCTGAAGAGCTGAAGCTGAGATGTGAATAGATGATGAAATGAGAATGAGAGTGATGATGAGTTGAAGTTTGAGAAGCTTTTTGAGCTTGGGAAGGCAGATCTTGTTTCATTTTTTTTTCTTTGTAGCCAGTTCCCATGTCCCATTCCCATCCACTTATATTTTTTGAAGCATTAACACAACTTTTCCCTCTAATGGTGGAGGATCGGGATCGGCTGGAGAGGATGTGCATTATTATGGGAAAAGGAATGCGATGCGTGGCAAAGAAAATTCTTCAACCTAATCTCTTGTAAGTCATCCAGCTCATTTACCCTTTTTCCTAATGGTTATTATGAACATGAACTCACTATACCCAAAAGAATCCAAATCGAACACAGAAAAGATCCTTTATAAAGAGAAAATGTGCGTTTTTACTTCTACAGATTTTTTTGGGTTCATCCCCGTTCTCAAAGTCAATTGCCCTGTCAATGATGTCTATTGTTCATGATCATTGCCAAGAAGCCGATGTGTACGTAATAAAGTAATGTAATGTATGTACCTACATACGGATGTCCCAGCCCAACCCAATCGACTCAGTCAGTTCAGTTCAGTTCCGGATTTCCACTTCTATCCATAGCCGCACAGTCACCCTCTTCTACTCTGCCAACATTCATTATGTCAAATTGCGCCGTAAATGGCGAGGGGAAGGAAATTTTATGTTATGTGCCTACTACGTATGTGTTTTCCTTTTATTTCTTGAAAGGTGACTCTTCTTCGATGCTCCATCGCTCCCTGCTTCGATTTTCAGTTTAACTTTCAGTTTTGTGTTTGAGTTGGCCGCCAATATAAAAACTCATAAATGTTAAATACACAGCTTTATGTAAGATAGGATTGTCTGAAGAGTTGGAGCAACTATCATAATGTGACCCTCCAGTAAGACCGGCCATGGCGGGTAAGGTCATGTTCTCTAACTACTGACCACAATTCCGGCAGTGATAGCGAAAAATATTCAAAAATGAGTTTGAGCCTTCAACTACAAACAATTCAGTTGAAATATAAAAAAATAATGATGTTTAGCAGACAGTATAATGTATGTTTTAAGAATTCGGCTATTTTTCAATAGTTGTCTTACATCATAGCAAATGATGAGCCATTTACAACAATGCGATACATGGAAGAAATGCGAACCAACCTAATGACTATAACTGCAAGGTTTGTGCTCCATTTGACTAAGTGGCGTCGCATCAATTCATCGTCGGATTATTTTTGTTATTCCTTCAGAAAATAAAGTTATAAGAGAAAGATTTTGAAACGAGTGGGATCCTTTTCTTTCCAATAATTACAATATCTTTTACCATTATCAAGCCAGTTAATCTTTTGCTGGTTGAGTTACTGTCGGACAAAGCTGCGCAGAATATCTGTGAGCCTGTGAACACCGGTTTATTATTATCATATCCTAATATCATGTTTCAAAAGCCTTGATCAAACATTTCCCGAGCCATTATACACATTACCGTCATTTCATTTTCGAAACGATTTTCGGAGGATTAGAGTCCATTAATGTGACAAGACAACTTTTGAATACGTCCTCACTCCTCACTCACTCAATGCTTTCCTTATTCACATCCTGAGAAAAATTTGTCCCCTCTTGTTCACATTTCCGTTGCGCAATTTCAAACTCAATTTTCCTCCCCATCTAGGTTAATTTCCAGGATAAATTTTGTATTTTCGTTTTTATTCCGCAACTATTTGGAACCAATTATATTTTGTGATTACATTACATTTATACTCCCACGATTACGTGCTTTCTCTCTGCTAACTTAATTGAATTGAATGTAAATTTGTATTTTGGAGACCGCAATCCGGTTTCGGTTTGGTTAGACCATAGTTATTAGTTGGGATAGATTTGGAGACAATTTGACGCGATTAGCATTGGAATTGATTTTAGCTATACTTTATTTATACTCAGTCGAAAAATAGCAAAAAGCCAAAACATCCACAAGTATAGTACATATACTATAACAAATTCTAAAATGTTTGCGTGATGCGATGTGATGTGATGCCATTTTCTTTGCCCAACCTCAACAAAAGGCAAGGACATGCAATGTAATACTGTAATGATTTCTATGAGGTTTTCTATAAAAATGTGACCAAAATGAAAATAAAGCAAAAAGCACAACGCATTAAGTTTATTGCTTTGCTGATGGGTTGGGTTTTGGGCTGGGTTAGGGCTGGTCACATTTTGGGTTTTCGTTTAGTCAAAGTGTCCAGTTCGCTCAGCACGAGTTGGTTTTTGAAAACATTTTATTTCAACATTTATAGAGAGCTAATGGAATATCACTTTTTTAAACCCAGTAATTTGGAAGAGAGGACGAATGTCGATTATGAAATTCTACTTACTTTGCAGAGCTAAAGCACAAGAATACAATCACACGACATTGCACAATGTCATAAAATGACGCAGTGGCTCCAATCGACTCGCACTCCACAGTGGACTGCCTGTAAATAAGACATTGACTTATTTTTCACTTTTGGTATAGTTATCGATCAGCTTTTAGAATTAGCTTAAAGATTTTCAATGAAAAGAGAAATTTTAATTTACATAATTTGCTTCAAAAATGAAACTCTTCCCTTCCCCTAAAAAATCTGAAAATTCAGCAAAGTTCAGTTCAAATCTTTTAGCTAGTATTGAGCAATCCTAAACAAACAGTATACAATTTTATACATACAGTCAATACCTATTTATTCAATTTACAAAAATGAGAAAATCTCCAAAAGAAAATGTAACTTTCTTCTTGTTTCCTTTACCTATGTCAACGGTTCCTGCCTTGAGATAAAATAAGTACATTCATACATAAATATGTATAAGATGTAATGTACAAAGATATTTTTAGAAAAATCGGCAGAGAAAGCAAAAAAAAATCTTCATTTTTCTTCGCATTTTCTTAGAAGACGAAAAGAAACAAAATGAAATAAAAAATGTGAGTTCTGTACCACTTTCATTTTCATCTTTGCCTTTCCTTCCCCGGTACCATTAGATTGCATTACATTACGTTACGTTACTCTACGTTATTTTACCAAATCTCGTAGAAATCAGACTTTCTCCCGCTTTCACTTTTTCCTTTGGTTTCTTTCGGTTGCGCAAAAATCAGAACGAATGAGAGTACATATTTGTTGTTTATATTGATACCTATTTTTCTCTTTCTCTTAGTTGACAGTCTTCGCTTTTCTCTTCTGCAGAGAAAAGGACTCGGAGACTCTGAGATGATGAGATTGCTTTCTCTTGCTTTTCCCAGCCAGAACCTTTGACTTTGCTCCAGGAAAAAATTCGGACTCGTCTAAAAGACTAAAAAACAGAGACGCTGTCACCGTACAACTGAAACGTGCTTTTGATATTACGATACGTACATTAGATACACGGAGCAAAGCAAATTTGCAATCACGCTTCAATTTGACTTTCACAAAGGAGAAAGCAGAAGCAGTCGCACTCTGTAATGTCTTATCTATGATATGATATTTTGATAAGCTCCGTGTTATGTCATGCCTTGCCATTGTCATACTTTCATTTTCTCTGCTTTCTCTTTTCACTCTCTCCTCAAAAGATGCGCCTTTCTCTGCTTTCTCCTCTTGTCTATTTGCCAAAGAAGCTAATTCCATTTCAAAGTAAAAGTATAAATCCAGCAACCGGTTTTGTTTGTTTCTGTCTGTTTTCTACACTTTCTTACGGCGCTTTTTCCTGCTTTCTCCAAATTAAGGACTTATATTTTTCCTACCAAAATAAATACGCGTTACGAAATAGTTGCTTGTAAATATACATGTGTGTATACATAAAAGTCTCTGTGCGTATTCGATTTTCACTTTTAGTCTTGGATAATACTCAGCCGAAGCTGATGGTAATGTTATTTTACATAAAAATATGTAGATATACCGGAGAAAGCAGAAAGAGAAAGCATTAGATATTATGTACACGTTAAAGAAAATGAACATCCATCCATAAGAAGAAAGTACAAGACGGGTTGTTTGTGTAAGTTGTGAAACAAGAAGAAAAAAGAAAGCAGAAGAAGAGAAAGGAGAAAAAGTGTTTTTTTTCATTCACCAGTTTAGTTTTAGTTTAGAGAAAGAAAGAAGCGAGAAAAGAAAATTTTTCTTTCTGTGAAATGTTTGTGTATGTATAAGTACTTACTATTACTGTTACTGTAGAGTAGAGGTATATTTTTGTGACTCCACTTTCACTCCACTCCGACTCGTACTTTCTCCTTTCTTGAAAAGACAAAAAGGAGAAAAAAGAAAGCAAATGGAGAAAACCCGGAATGAATAACGTTTTTCAAAGAAGAAAGGCGAAAATGCTAGGGGAAAATTAGATAAACTACTTTCGTTTTTTTGCTGTTGGGCAATAGAGGAGAAAGCGGAGAGGGAAAGTAGCAGAGGAGCTGCTGATAAGAAATGCACTGTTGAATTGATCAAGACATGAACAAATGAGTTTGGTGCGTTTCTAATTTTTAAGATCCCACGTTGTTTTTCTCGCCAAACGCTGCCATGTGATGTGATGCGATGCGATACGAAGCGATGTGATACTATTTTTTCACTTTCTCCTTTGCTTTCACCCTATAAAACATTACACTGCATTACATTACACAAGGGTTCATAGGATCTATCTGTGGTAAGCAGAATCCAGGCATTATGTAACTTGTATGAATGACTGAATGAATGAATGAAGCAGCTGTCGCGGATTTTTTTACTTTTCTACTTTCTCTGCTTTCTCTCCACTCCTTTATCAGCCTCTTTCTCCACTCTGCTATTGCTCTTCTGTGTTTCTGTCACTGTCTATGTCTCTCTGTCGTTTTTAGACTTTCTTTGTTTCTCTTCGCTTTCTCTTACTTTCCCTTCCTACAATGGTTACAGGGAAAGTCCGCGGCAAAACATTTTTAGGACGAAGTTAAGCTTTGTAATGCAAGTTAACTAACATCATCACCAGTAAAAATGTATTTTTTATGGATTATTTGTATTAGAGATTTGTACATACAAAACAAACATTCTTTTTTTTGAAAAGGAAAGGAATGCTATACTTCTCCAATGTTCCACTATTACTATACTATTTACGTACTTTCTCTTTGGTGAAAGTGTGAGAATGAAGAATTTTTTATATTTCTCTTTCTCTTCTCTCAAAGTAAAGTGCCTCCATTTTTGCTTTCACTTTTTCATTCTTTTTTCAATTTTCTGTTTTCTTTCTTTGCTTTCACCATCAAGGTCTCTCTTTTCCATTCCAATTTGCTGCCGATTCCAAAAGTATGTAAATAGGATCACATCATCTCGGGTTTGTTTATTCGTACCAAAGAATCTTGCATCATCGTCACTTTTTTCCTCCGTGCGTGCCATTCCTTTCTGCTTTGTCCATTTTAGTTCAAAATTACAAACGTGTCAGCAGAGAAAGCAGAGAAAGCAACTACGTCATGTTGTTGATTCAAAATATGTTTTTGTTTGCTCGCTCACCCTTACACGGTCGCAATTTTCTAAGTAGCGTTTCGCAATAAATCATTGATTGAATGGAGCGAGCCAAAAAACCATAATAAAAACAGGCATTAATAAAGAACCAGTGAAAGTGGGGGAAAGCAGAAAATATTTTGCGGACATATTAACAAACAACAACGAGTCCTGGCCATGACCGGGCCAGGACAACAAAAACAAGTCCCAATTTCCAGAAGTCGACCACTACACACCGCACAACAACCATGCACGCATTTAATTAGATATTCCAGGAAGAGAAAGCAGGAGAAAGCAAATGAAAGCGGTGAAAGTCATATTAAATATTTCGATGGTTTTATAATGAAAACCCAAAAAAAGCTCTATGTAATATATGTAATAATACAAAATCAAATATGTTATTACTATGAATCGGTGAAAGTTAAAGTGTGAAAGTCTCCCTTATTACTTTCATGTTCCAATAATCATGAAGAGTGTTAAAACCGAGGGATGCAATGACGCGACAAACTTCGAATTCGATGTAGCATTCATGGAAGTGACAGTGGAGAAAGCAGCAGAAAAGAGAAAGCAGCGCTCTTTATTATTTTATATTCTATCATGTCCTGTTCACACAAACAACTAAAAATAAAACGTAGAAGTTGTATAACACGTAATAACGTAAAGTTTTCACTCGAACGTAAACACGTAACTCACCTCGCGGTTTTTGGTAATATGTACGCGAATGTGTGGACACAATTTGAAAAGATGAAAAACGTAGTAGATGATCAGTTAGTTTTTGAGGTGAAAGTAGTACAAAGTAAAAAGTGAAAGCAAAGGGGTTTCGGGATCGCTGAGGGTGATGATGGTGCTGCTTCTGTGGAGTTGAGATATCAAAAGAAACTTTGCTTTCATTTTAGTTTCAACTCTTTCCATTCTTTTGCTTTCTCCTCGTTCATTATTGCAGCGGAAGTTAAATAACTGAACTGAACAGGCATTGGCAGGGCAAAAGCAAAGAGCGAGGGACGAGCGACCACGACATGAATTGAATTCAGTTGAATTCAAAGACTCAAAGATAGAGTGCCCAGAAAAGGCGAAAATCAAGTGAAAGCCGGGTGAAAGTAAAATAAAGAAAAGAAAAGGGACAACGTAATGTTATACAATGTAGATTACGTAAAGTAACGTAACTTGCTTTGTAATGAAAACAAAATGAAAAGTTCTTTCGGATGTTAAATGTTAATGTTGTATAATGATGATGTGACGATCGCCCAAGGCTCCAAAGTGGGACGCAGTTCAATCCAGGAGAAAGTCCTGTGCTCAAAACTTGCTTCCCTAGAGGAACCTGCTTAATTTGCATACGTGGGTGCATATTTAATTTGTAGCAGTTTGTATTTTAAGTTCGCCCACTCGCTAACTACTCGTCATCGCATCGCATTGCGGTTGTATTTAACTGGCCAATTTTAGATTTGGTCGTTTTCAGCCATAAAACGCTATTTTAGAGCATGCATTAGTGATTAGTGAAAAGATATTTATCTCGAATTAAATCAGTTATAAATGTCAACTCGAGTAGGAAGAATAAATCAAAGAATTTAAAATGATTTGATTGACAATTTAATAACGAATCAAATAAGGGCGTGGAGCCAGCGGTCAGTTTTAATTGAAATCAAATATGGTTTTTAAAAAATTGTGAAAACCGAAAATAAAGAAAAGTAGAATTTTCCGGAGAAACTGGACCTTCACTGACATATTGAGAATCGGTCTGATTTTATGTATTTAATTAAAAATAATAATCGTTAGAAAGACCTAATCTCTGTCTACGTATTTTTTTCTTTCACAATTTTCTTAAATATCAAATGTCAATCTAAACAGTCATGAAACCTCGCACTGACAAGATAATAGCAAAGTTAAAACCGTTTAACTCGTTAAAAATACTTTGAAGTTCAGATGAAAATTTCTAATCATGGTCACCTTTGAAAATTGGTCTCAGACCTCGGACGAAAAAAACCAATCTAACATAGCCATGCCTAGCTTCGAATGTGTTGAGTTAATTGGAGCTTAAAAATTAAATTCTTTCAATTAGATATGTACAGAAATAAGAGCAATGTACTCGTACGGTTAATTTAAGCAATTTTCTTTATTGGAGTCCAATGATTGGACTATTGGACATGGGCATACTCCAAGGTATGCAATGTGCATGATCCATTTATTTTTTATTACTAATTTCAAAAGTCAAGTTCGTTACAGTTAATTAAATGAAGGGTCGGAGGGTACATCCTTTGTCTTTATAAACTAAATGTTACTTTGAAAATAATTGCCGAAGTGTCGAACCAAAATTGGGCAATTCTTCAGGACATTGTTAGCGTTATCGATAAAATCAATGTGACCGTGACCCCGACTCTTGCGAATATTTTTTGTGACGAAAAAGTCAGCGACGACGACGACGATTTACCACGCCCCATCGCCTTCGCTTGTTCCAGTAGGTGTGGTGGGACTATCATACCTAACTCCACTACTGACGAATTCAAGTCTCTTTCGAAATCTGGATCTCCGATGTCGCCGGCGCAGTGAAGTCTCCCATCGATTTCCCGACACACACCATGGCGGCACTCGGGCCCCGGATATCCATCCTCCGCGGACAAACCTAGGCTATATAGGTAATCCGCTCCACAGAGTTGATCTAGTCAAGAATTAGAAATAATTAGGAACTTTAAATAACTAATTAAATTAAAATTAATTAGTTTTTTTTTTACAATTCATATTTTTCTTAATTACAGATATCAGCTTGGCAAGGTTCATTCGGACTTTGCTGAACGAGATCCTTGAGACATTTGCAGAATCCCAGTTTTTGCCCGGTAGCCAGAACACAGTTCAGGAGCAGGCTTTTGTTGCAGCTGCTGCTTTCCCCGTTGCATTCGCCTAATCCAGACCACGACGTCGTCTCCCATGGCCGAGGTCCCGGTGTTGTCGTCTCCCATGGCCAAGGTCCCGGTGTTGTCGTCTCCCATGGCCGAGGTCCCGATGTTGTCGTCCCCCAAGGTCCCGATGTTGTCGGTCCCGGTGTTGTCGTCCCCCAAGGTCCCGGTGTTGTCGTCTCCCATGGCCAAGGTCCCGGTGTTGTTTCTTGACTAGGTACAGGTACAGTTGTCGATGTCCAGGATTCTCTGGTGGTTAAGGATGTCAATGGAAAGGTCACTAAATCTGTGTTGAAGAATTCGGTAGTAGTGATGGGCAAACTTGAACTTGGACCAGGCCGTTCGGTGTAGGTGAAGGTGGTGATCGGCAAACTTGGACTGGTAGGTTCCGTGGTAGGGGCGGCGGTGGATGAGGTAGGAGCGGCAGTTGACGAGATGGGCTCGGCGGTGGTTGAGAATGTTGAGATTGGGAAGGTGGAGGTTTCTAGTGGCGTGTGTGTCCGCCGATGAACATGTGGGTTTATAACCAGCGGCCGGATGTCCGCGTCATCCATCTGATGGGTGACTTTGGGTTCCGACGTTGAAGGGTACATCAACGAATCCCTTTTCATTTGTAATGACCGCTTCAACAAAGGATTCGGCTCGTAATTGACTACTTTTCTTTTGGGTGTCACTCGCATAACAAAACAGGTTAATAAAAATATCACCACGAAGGATGGACACCATCCTGGACACATCCTCATTGTTCCGGTTCAGGTCCATTGCATTCTCATTCCAAGAAGAAAAAAAGTTTCCATGATAAGAAGTGTCTGTTTTTCAACGATTTCCAGACATATTTTCAAACCGGAAGGAAACTCTTTCCTTCCTGTAACTTCAGGTTTCCACGGCATAAACAAAACTTTTTTTTTCGGCCTGACTTGACAGGGGAAGAGATGAGATGAGGTCAATTGAAATCATTCTGCTTTCTCTTGCTTTCTCCGGTATTTTGAGGACATTTTTCTTTCTCTCCTTCTCCTGTGAATTATGGCACCTAATCACCGGCAAGCACCAAGAATAAAAAATGTAGTAGCTAGCGTATGTAATGTAACGGGAATTCACGGCGGATCAGTCATTGTCTCAGCAAGAGAAAGTTAGATTTTTTCCAGCGTACCGCACTTTTCTCCCATAAAATACTTCTTTCTCCAGTGGAAATCCCAGTCGATTTAGCAGGACCTTCCGTAATGAATAACATACAAGACATGACGTACGCACTTACCGGCAGACACACATACAAAAAGAGAGAATTTTTTTTTCTATGTGGTCACTTTCCCCATTCATTCATTGCTTTCACTTCCGGAAATGCCAGTGACCAGTAGCAAGAGCAAAGAAGACTAACCAAAGGTACCATTTACAGAGTTTTCCTAGTGAAAGCAAGGTGAAAGTAGTGAAAGTAAAATATGAGCATTTTCCCGAAACCCAACAGTTACTCATTTAACTACATTATATTACATACAACATAACAGCCGGAGAAAGCAATAATAAAAGAAAGCAAAAAAAGAAAGTTTTTTACTTTCCCCTGTACTTACTCGCCGAAACTTTGCTTTCACCTTAGGAAAACCTTTCTAACACAGACTAACTTGCCGTCATTTTCTGCGTGCCGCTTTCACCTTCAAAGTTACCAAGCAAAGTGAAAGTTGCTTTTACCGCGATGATACACATACCAGAAGCGGAGGCAGGAGAAATAGTCGCGGAGATCTATTAAGGAGTCTAGACCGGACGAAACAAAAAAAACTTTTTTTCTCATACAGACTTTGGTCTTGACCAAAAAAAAACTTGGAACGAACGGATGGATGGCGTATTACTGAAATGAGCACATTAAGCCCCTTTTCTCTTGCTTTCTCCACAGTTGAGTTCTTGTTCGTCTTGTGAAGTAAAAAACGGAGAAAATGAAACTGAATCTTGGATTGCATTGTTTTTTATAAAAAACGCCTTAATGTATTGGAACACATGAGTCCAGTCAAGTCGAGTGGTGTAGTCGTATTGGTGCAAGCAACTTAAGCTTTATGAAGCGCAGGATAATACATTTTCCCCGTTTTTTGTTTTAAGTGAGATTCTCTCAAGTTCCCTTTTTTGAATGGAGAAAGCAGTGAAAGTGAAATTACAGTTTTCGTTATGTTGGGTTATTACGTTATTGTTAGTGTTCCCTTGCTGCTGCTCCCAGTTCACAGTCATGGTCATTATGTGCCTAGGTATGTCATGTCATGGAGAAAGCCGGAGAAAGTTAGGCTCTATCTCCATCTTTTATTTGGGCTGCTTCTTGTCTACTTGGTCTAGTCTCGTTTCCTCTTGTATTAAATTGTCTGGTCCTGCTATTTAGAAAAAAGTGAAAGCAGAGAAAGTGGGATGCGTGAAAACGTTTTCTTTTCTTTTACTTTCTCTTTTCCGTTTTTTCACTGTTATTTTGTTTTTTTCATTGTAGGAGGAAACGAAAGTGTTATTTGCTAAATATACAATGTATGTACTTACATTATGTATGTCTGAAGAAAGCTGGTGAAAGTCGGAGAAAGTGTGGAGAAAGTCTCCTAGTTCTAATTCTAGCCCGGAACTCTTTCTTTATCGCAATGAATTGCTTTTTTCTGTTTAGCTGAAAATAATTAGCAGTAAAAATTGCTTGGCTCGGATCTTATTTAGTCTAGTCAGTACAGGACAGGAACCACGAACAAGAACGAGGAGGATTTTCTGCTTTGTCATGATCATGGACTTTTTTAACACGCCGACGTTAATCCAATCGAGCATCTAGTACAAACGTACACTACAGTTAAGTTCTAGACTTTAGAGTTGAAACATTTTTTTTGTTCTTATTTTTTTTGTTAAGAACAAAGAAAAACGGGAGCTACATACGTAGAGATACTATGAGCCAAGTACATTATTTCCAAAGCAGTGATCATCTTCAACGCGATCATCATTTATTCGATGTTAAGTGTCGACTTAACTCAGAGTCCACTTATTTCTTTTGTTTCGGTTTTCCAAGGAGTCATGTTCAGAATTAATCCTTTTTCTAAATTGAAATCAACCGTCGGCGGTGGCGCGGCGGCTCCCAAATCTCTAAATATATTTTTTTGTTTTGTCGGCGGTCTGATCTGAATCACAGTAATTAATTTAATTTATTAATAATTACATACTTCCAGTAAGTAAGTAAAAGTTAAGTAATTTTTTGTTGCTTTCTCCGAACTTTGGAGAATTTATATTTTTAAAATTGACTTTTCACCCAAAACTTTCATTTTAGACACATTTTTTATTTCTGACGATTGTCATTCTATTTAGCTTGGTGAAAGTTTTTTTTTGTTTTAAAAGAAAAAGTAAAAAAAAACCTTTATGACACTTTAATAACGATGAATTAAACTTTCTCCACTTAACTTTCTATCATGAAATAATTTTTCCTCTTTGCCAGAAAAATATCTTTTCTTTGACACCTTCGCCCTGTTTGTGTCTACCGGAGTGAAAATATTTTGACACTTTATTTGAACAATAATTTTTAACATGACCGTTAACATAACTTGCGCCAGCCACGTCAACAGCAACAACGCAACGTGACCAATGTTCAAAAGTGAGGAATTTGACAAGTTCAAAAAGAGTTTCCGGAAATTTTCCCCAGAAAAAATGTAATCGTGTGACTTTTTGTTTCTCCAAAAAAATTGTCCTGCTCTTTCTTCATCCTTCTACATTCTCCAATACTGTACCAAAATACCAATTCCTTTGCCATCTTATGCTCATGTACATCCAACTTTCTCCTGTGTTATAATAGTACATAAGTACTTTCACTCTCTCACTCACGCGGATTTTCTCCAACGCGCAAAAAATCCCTTGCTCAACTCAAACAAGAGGGAAAAAAGTAAAGAGGAGGCAATAAGTTCATAATCGGATTTACTCTCGAAGAGTGGCCTTGATTGAGCTCGAGTAGAAAAATAACGGGGAAAGAATCATATTAGCAGACACACAAGCGGAAAAAGCTTTATTTACGACTACTTTCACTTTCCCTTCCTTCTTACACCACCATACCATCCGATTCTAGCAAAGCATCTTCCAAATCATTTTTTACCAACTTTTACCAATCTGGAAGAAAAAACGAAGGAAGGAACAAATCAGGTTCCAATACGAAATTAAAGAAAGGATAAAAAAATTGCCTTTGCTTAGCAAGCAGAGTCTCTCACATTGTAGTTGTAGGTGTATGTAGTAGTAATCCATTTATATTTTTGCCCAACTTCCAAGAATTTTTTTTGTTCCTCAAAAAAAAGTTAAGCACTATTTTGAAACTCAATTAAAGGTCCTTGGCACGAACGGAACTCATATGCCTTTAAGTGAGGGCTAACGCAATGTAACGTAACTATTTTATTTCTTATCTCATCTGCTTTCTCCACTTCCACCACTTTCTTTCAAAAAAAAGTGAGGACAGACGGAGAAAGTTAATGTTTGGTGATAGTGAAGACAATATTTTGAAATCACTTCATTATTTCTCCTCATTCACACTCAAGCAATTTCAAGGCACGGCAGGAGTTCCCATCCGCATCCACATCCCTTCCACATGTCCTGTAAGTCGTAACGCCGTGTACCCCATTTCCTGTAACAGTGAAAGTAACAATAAAATAAAATAAAAAGACTTTTAAAACTGTTTTCCTTCACAGTTTCACGCTCTTTCTCCGGTGTTTTTGTTGCTGTAGGCGAGCCATTTTAAAAATCAATTAGCCGCAACTCAACCACCTACAGACCCACTTTGAATTGTCTGGCAGGCAGTGGAGCCGACTTCTTTTCCCAACTTCCGTTTCATTTCAGAGTGAAAGCACTATAAAAGCTGATTTGCATAAAATTTTACTTTCTCCATTATTCCACACACCGTACGTACCTAGCTAACCATAACCTAACCAACCACAACCATATCATAGTAGCAACCTATAGGAGCGCGGAGAAAATGAAAAGCAAACATTGACGTAGTTGTCGCTTAAATACTGCAATGAAATAATATTTTAAATTGCTCCAAGTCCAATGGCAATCTCCAGCTTTTATAATTTTATGCATAGTCTTGTCATCTTGTCGTCTCGCGTTTTCCTCCAAAGTGGTAATCTCATTTGCATAAGTTAAGTAACTGACATAAAAACAAAAGCAAAACAAGCAAAGTAAATTGCAACTAGGCTTAAATTAACCAACTAACAATGCAAAGTTTGCGTTTTGTTGTCTCGTCGTGGTTAAAAATAAAAGAAGCCAAACAAACAAAAACACAAAGAAAATAATGAAAAAGAGAGCAAATTTTTTTTCAAGGAGAAAGTCTCAACTTTGCCTTTCCTTTCCTAATTTTTGATTTTTTTTTACAAAAAAAAGGTTGAGCCGAAGGTGAAAGTGAGGTGAGGTGAAAGCAATGAGACAACAATCAGACAAACGCACACTCCGCAGTGCATACTTATCGCCGTCTGATATTCTCTTCGCGAACCCAGATCCGAGATCGTCTTGATCCGGTAGGATGTCTCAGACGGATACATGAATTTTAAAATCCGAGTCTGAAACAATTTTTTTTACCTTGTTCTATTTTTGTTTTCTTTCCCAGTGTTTTCATTGTATTGGCACTTCCTTTCTTAAAAAAAAAACTCAGGGTCATTTTCACTTTCTCCGTCGTGATGCATGGTGATGACGTCTCATGACATGACATTGAATTTATTACAACAAAATCAAATAGAAACTTTTCAGTTTTCAGACTGCTTAAATAGCCAGACAAACTAGATCGGTAGACAGACGGACTCTATGCCATATTTACAGGAGCGTATCTGATTTATTTTGCTTCATTATAAAATTTCAGTTGGAGTGGTTTTAGCCAACAAATTTCATGGCCAATTCATCCAACATTATTGCATTGTATTAAATTATCCCGAACTTCGCTCACTCACATGAATAACAATTTACTGGAAAAATAAACAGGCAAATGATTTCACCATTTGCCGTTCCGTTTTGTTGTTTTAGTCCGGAATTTGCTCGACTCACTTCACAGCGCAAATCGCAACAGTCACAATCCAACCACATCCGTCACTTAACTCGCGGTTTGTTGAGGTATTCCATCTATGGCATACCATTGTTATTTTATACCCAAAATAACTGTAACCGTAACTGTTGTACCCAACTTCGATTTTTTCCGGGTATTCTTTGGAACGCCGAATTGGATAACAGTATTGATTGACATTGATACATTAATTAATTAATCCAGGAATTCCCACACGATGGTTTACAAGGTCATTCCCAGAATCAAAATGGAGCGAGCCGAAACGTGTAAGATTTTGGAACAAACTCGTTTTTATTTTACATAGAATTGGATTTACATTCCTAAGAAAAGTTTTTATTGACATTTTTCCTAGAAAGAAAAGTGTTTTTTTTAAGAAATAAAAAAATCTGGAAAACATTCCAGCATCGCATCATGAGATTTTTTTTTTACTTTCACCAAAACATTTTTTTCATTTTTCATTATGTACATACATTACAACATTACATTACGTTTTCAATGAAATGGGAGAAAATGGCCGTTAAAAATTCATGGGTTGTTGTTAAAGCCCATAAAATATTTTGCGATGAGGAATGCAATAAAAAGGACCACCAACGAAGCTTTGACTATGCTACTACTAGTACACTACTATAATATTCCAGTAATGCTGCTGAGCTGCGGCTACTAAACAAAACCAAAGGATCGATTTTTAATGGCAATGAAAAGAAATGAAACGAAATGGAACTTGAACTAACTGGAGTGAAGTGAGCATGAACAACGACAGGAAGCAGGTGAAACGCAAAGACGTTCGGGAAGGATGACTCCTTGCTGAGCTGGAAGTGGAACCGCGCGATGTGATCTCTTGGATATAGCAGTGCAGTGGAGATATTTTCTTGGAACGACGTTCCAAAGGTGGAAAAGGAGATTAAAAATGGACAGACGTTATCATAAACGATATTTTAAGTATTAACCAGTTTGCAAAAACAGTACAGGTTCGAACTCAAATCTTCAGTTAGTTTTAATTATGGAATTTAAAAATAATCAAGTTATGACGTTGAAGCTAGTATTTGGAGAGCTAAAGTTTAACCAACTTAAAAATAGTCTGTAACGAATTTCAAAGTTCTAAACAGCAATAGTTTCAACTCAACGCCGCTTGATATGTCATTGATGGAAAAGAAGTCTAAAATATACTTAGATCATATAGTTCCGGCGATGACTACGTGTTATTTGTTTTTCTACGAAATATTTTTCGCGACATTTTCATTGCTAATTAAGCATTACAACAATAGAACATTGAATGTGAGCTCAGCACTTGCTTTGGTTGGTTACGACCAGTTTAATCAAGGAGGGTTCTTCCAAAATATTTCAGAGATATTAAAAACCTGCGGGGTTTTTCAACCAAGCCTTAATAGCTGTAAGGTTGCAAATAAAATGCGTATGAATAGAATATGAAGCGTGGGATGCAATGTTACGTATGCGAAGAGATATTTTAATTCTTTTTATTACCAAATATAAATTCTCGATATAAAATCCGCGAATTATAGTGAAAGTGAGTATATACCATATATACCAACAAAAATACGATGATGCAAGTTACATGTTAATGGAGGCACTCGATACAACCACCACTTTTGCAAATGAAGTGTTACAGAGAAATTAGCCAACACTGAAGACTGAACGCGAACACAACAACATAACACGATCACATCACATCACTCGCTCGCCACTCATTTTCGGAGAATTGAGTCTCACACAATGAGTGACAGAAGCAACCACTTGAATAAGTAGCTAGCTGTTTGTGTACGTAAGTGGAAGCAGTGGAAGTGGAAGCATCAACAATATTAACATTTTATTTTATTTGATTTCGTCGTCGAACTAGTAAAAGACCAGACCAGAACCAGAAGGCTCAACTCCATGACAAGACAGTCTCTGGATCGGATGAAAGTAATGAATGTAGTATGTGGATGCATGGAGGATTTCCCACGAGACCGTAAAAAGTTGTGCTCATGCGGTGAAATAAATTAACAATAAAACCTCATCGCCAATGTGATGCGATGTAATGTCCTTGGCATGTGGGCTGCTTTTCCCCTCTCCTCTTTCTTTTAAAACCAAACGCTTCACTTGCTCAAACACAAAAGCTCTTGCGCCATCACAATGACTATGACATTCCAAACATTTTCCACGCAATTTACAACACATGATGTGATGGGATGCGATGGATTCGGATGTGACATCGCATATGTAAACGCAGCTCGTATATACTTCACTTTCAGTGGAGTCTAGCAGACACAATCAAATCGAAAAGTGACCCTCAGGGTTACTTATTTTGCAATTCATTTAAAAGCAGTAGCATATCAGCGACGTAAAATAACCGCGCATTTTCCCCTCGCTCCGTTTCATTTTTTTTTCAAGTGTTTTCACTAAGTGTGGGCAGTTCTGATGACCCAGTTAATTTCAAGTCCAGTTCTTTGTCAAACTGCGTTATTCGAGTTTTCAGTGATGGAATCGAGTTAATTAATAATACATAATTATTTAAAATACATAGCCAGAATTTTTACATTGCCATTAGGGAGGCCATGTAAATAAATGTGTTCCAGGAAATCCACTCACTCAAATAAAACATTTTCCATCATATTTTTAATACACATTGGTTCGAGTTTATTTCGGTGAAACTAGTTTAATAATCTAGAGAGAACATAAAAAATCGATTACAAATTCAAATGATACACTATTACACGAACAGTGGATGGACCCATATTTGAATTAAAATTCGTGTACTACCATTCCTAATTGGACTACATGTGAGTTACATAAACACGAATATTTAAATACTGTTAATTAAAAAAAACAATTATCTTCCATCTCCAATCCAAGCGATTTTAAATACGTGGCCCGCCTACCTTTCCATTATGCTATACTTAGCACTCGTAACGTAGTCGAACGGAAGCGAAGTGGAGTGGATTAGTGGAGTACGTTGATTGATTTGTGTATTTAAAACATTTTAATTGTTGGATGAGAAAATGTCTGAAATGCTTGTAGCGAAAATTTTAACATTTGCAATTAACTTTGGCTTTGAAGGTTTAAATAAATAACGTTGTTTTCTAAATCCATAGCATTCAAATTGATTCTTACTCTTTGCACTCTCTGTACCCGGTTGTATGTTAATTAAAAATTTAAAGAATAAAAAAGAATTATGGTAGTACAGTAGCGCACTACATTGAACTTTTATGATGTTAATTTACAGTACTGAACAACTCCATTCCATGCAATCATCGAACGTAACAACTTTATTCATTTAAAAAAATCTGCCCTTGCATCTAAATATGTCCTTGAAAATGCTCGCCCACCTTTTAATTTTTCTTTGGAAAATTCTCAGTAACCTTGTCACAATCAGATGGAATTTTTAAAATCCAATCAATCGATCCACAGTCATTTCCACAAAGCCATTTTACTTCAACTAACACTTATGTTGTGGTTAGTGTTACTTGATTCTTGTCAATGTAGATGGAACTAACTATTAACAGCAAAATGATAATTAACATCGATGTTTTAAGATCAAGCTAAGGTTAAAGTCTTTTATTAATTTAACATTTATCTGAAGTAAAATGTTAATAATTTCAGTTACATAAAGAGATAGTGACGTAAAACTTAACCAATTTAACACTGACGACTCACTCAAGTTGAAGCTTGATCCAATAACCTTATAACTGTCATTTCTAACCGAAATTCAATTTGGTTATAAAACATGACGACGCCCATAGCTATAAATTTTCACCCACTCAAAAATCAGGCCAATTATAAAAATACCTTTGTCTCAACGTGCATAACAGGCATTTAACAAAAGCAATTCTATGACATAACTGATTCGTTTGCTGATTGATTCGGGGAAATGTTTAATAACTTTCTTCTTTCATCTCATCTCATCTACTTACATTAAAAGGCTCATCTGGCGTGAGAATGCGTAGGGACGTTTGACATGGAATCGACTTTGAGTTGGCTCGCCTCCTCAGCCTTTGATGATGCAATGACAAGCTTAGCTGAGACTATGAAGCACAAGAAAAAAAGAAAGTCAAAGAAAGGTGCTGACAGCTCTGTCATAACACAACACAACATAACAATGCAATAAAATGACATCCCGCTCATTCCAACTGAGCAAATATTGATTAAGAAAGCAAGCACGGAATTCGTTAACACATTTACCTTCGAATTATTCATGAAAGACTTTCTCCACTGTCTCCTGCTTTCTCCAAATCTCTAAAGCTCCAACCCATAGTAGGTAAATACGTGTAGCGTAGTCAGTGAAGTGAAAGTGAGAGAAAGCCACGAACCAGTTTCGTTTGCTCTCATTCCTTTTCCCTTTCTACTTTCACCAGGTCAGGCGATTTTCCTTATTATTATTCTCTACCCCCAGTCACTCAGTAAAGGATGACTTCTGCACTATATTTAAAAGGAGAATTTAAATTCCCTCGCCAAAT
>VYYJ01002341.1:0-22303 GCA_021029165.1 Cyphoderus albinus | reverse complement strand
TTACCAAGACAGAACCAAATCTGGCAACAGTGAGAACGATGAGAGCAACGAAGTACACGAGTGTTGTAATGACGGCGGAAATGACGCCACCCAGTCCTTCAGTACAGAAGGTTATCCAGTTCGGGTGCGGGAAAAAATCTTAAAAGATAAAAAAAAAACATTTTAGTTGGGGTCATAAAAACTGTAATCATTAAGTTATTAAAATCCTTACATAGAATATTGCTAGCACTAAGGATAACCAAGCACGCCAAGATGAATAAATAAACTCCGTAGATCTGAAAACATCCAAAAGTTAAAATATGCCATAAAAGTTGTAAAATTCTTTCTTATTGGGGATTTTAATTGGAAATGAAAAGTACCCAGAAGAAAATGACCCAAATGAGGAGGCCCGTCTTGATGCTGCTGACCGACCCATGCGACCCACAACATTCCCACCACGGATGCTTTGGCATTTTAAAAGGTGGTTGTCTCGCAGGTGGTGGTGCTTCGCCTTGACCTTGACCTTGACCCTCATTCACCCCGTAGCGACCATCGTAAGGGGACTGTTGTGGCTGTGGCGGTGGCTGTTGTTGCTCTGCCATAATCGGTTTCAAAAATTACGAGATTTTTTAAAGTAGAATTTTCGTACTTGTCTATTTTCTCCACACCTTTTTTTTATTGAAATTGAAGATGTCAGAGGAAAAATATTCCAAAGGTTTTATTTTTTTGAACGCTAATCAAAAGTCGTAGCTATAAAATGAATTAGGTGAAAAAGTCTCTACGGTAAAATATTTTGGGTAAAATGAGAATTTTGTTTAATGCTCGAGGTAAAGAAATAAAAATGTTCTTCATGTGCGTCGTGTGATCACGCAGTCAGCAGCTTTATTAAAATTGTGTAAAAAATAACTTTGCTTGACAAAAATATTTTAATTGGCTAATTAAATAAACAAAATATTTGTGTCTCTACACCCCTTCATCGGGGTATTGATCCCCTTTTGACTTCGGCTGTGACCTGATTTTATAAGTAGAGGTTGGGCTTTTCTTCATGTCCCCATCCCCAGTGTTTGAGCGAGCAAACCGAGTGACTGGTAGCGGGAGATCTTCGACATTCAACAGAATGGGTAGTGGCTCATCCAGCATGTCAAAAGTTCTGGGCTCTTCTGACCCACCAATGAAAACTCGGGATCCTCTAGGCTCCTCCAAGTCTGGATCGGACCAGTCATCGTCATCCACATCCGCTTCAATGGAATTGAGAAGTGGCGAAGGGTTCTCTGTCCTCCAGCCTACTGCGTCTGCATTTCCACCTCGCCACCCTCCACCTCCACCTCCACCATGACCACCACCTGGACTTTTCCAGCCGCCTCCTCCACCACCACCTGGACTTTTCCAGCCACCTCCTCCACCACCACTGTTACCACCACCCCAACCACCTCCACCTCCGCCTGAAAAAACATTTTGTTATTTATTTTGAAATAAAAAGAATTCAATATTTTATTTTATTTTTAAATACCTTTTTGTCCCCAGCCTCCTCCACCTCCAGTACCACCTCCGCCGCCTCCCCAACCTCCTCCACCCCCGCTGCTTCCTCCACCTCCTCCCCATCCATTTGCCAATTTAGCCAGTTGCTTCTGTGCTTTCTTTGCCGCCTTTTGAATTTTCTTTTGAGCCTTAATTTCAGCCTTCGTTGGGGGACACCATCCACCTCCACCGCCGTGACCTCCTCCTCCACCACCTCCACTACTTCCCCAGCCCCAGCCCGGTGGGGGTCCCCAACCCCAACCTCCACCGCCACCACCTCCTTGCATGCCTATATAATTAATGAAGAAAAAGCCACTTCATAAATAAAAATAAAATTATTTCTGTTACAGAAATAAAAATGAGATTCACAGTACCCCATCCACCTCCACCACCTCCACCACCTCCCATGCCTGAAAATAAAAAAAAACAGCTCAATTTTAAAGTGCATTATTTTGATCACTTAATTAAGTTTAAATTAGTGTCACATTACCCCATCCACCTCCTCCTTGCATGCCCCAACCTCCACCACCGCCCATGCCACCTCCGCCACCTCCACCCCATCCCTTCAGCTGCGTCTGCGTCGCAACCCCCGCCGTGAGAAAGACCTTGGGAAGGGTGCGCTGTAATTTTTTATTAAACTACATAAAATACTTTACGAATATCTCTAATATGCAAATTAGGCAATTAAATAATTAATCTAAACTGACCATTTCCTTTGAAGGAACAAGCAGAATCCCCTTGCTTCTCCCAGTTCGCTCTCTTCTCGTCAGATTCTTTTGGGGTATTTCATCACTGCTATTTCCTGGTGACACGGTGGAATTTTGAGTTTGACCTTGACCTTGACCAGGCTTTTCTGCCAGTACTGCCAAAGCAGCTAGGGACAATCCCAGAATCTGAAAAATTCCACAAAAATTACAGAATTCAATCAAATCGAATAAATTAAAGAAAACTGTGGACAATTTTTTAAATATTCTTACAAAATATCGTTTCTGCATTTTCACGCGATTCTCGCTGCTTCCATCCACAAGAGAAACGGAGAATAACTGAATGAAGTCCTTGAACCGAGCGCTCAGCCCTTTTATTCTCGAATTAAGTCGAAACCAAAATGCAACGGAAACAAAAATCAGGTAGATTTTTTTTTCATTTTTAAAACCAAAAATCTCAATTTTCCCACTGCCACGAATTTATTTCAGTCAGTCACTCACTCACAGTCACAACTTTAATTTGCAAATTTTGATATTCATGACTGATAAATACTCAAAACTCTAAAAACGGGGAAATCCGCTTCACTGTTATGTACATGTTCCCGAAAAGATTTTTTGCACAAAAAAAAATTAGCGCCGGCGCTGGCTGAGAGTTATTAGATAACATTCATAACTTTTCACGCTCATGGTCATGATGCTAGCCTTTGATTACGATTTTCGAGAAAAGATTTTTTCTCTCTTGAAATGACTAAATAAATCTACATCACGACGAACTGACGAACCTCTCAAAAAATAAATTAAACTTCGGACCACACACAGTTAGTAAATTAGTGGATGTTTATGAAAGATCATGCATGTCTTTATCAACATTCAACGTCTCATTCGTCGTCTCGTCACTTCATAATAAATTAATGACTTGCATTATTCAACGAGATGTGTCAAATTACAAAAGTGTCGCTTCCGTACACTCAACTCAAACTCAACTCGGTTACAACTTTACTACAACGTCCATTAGGTAATTTAATTATTTTAAAATATGAAGATGTCATTCAACTCAAAGAAATAAACCGTTATTGTTTGAAATTGCACAAGTTAAATGATTAAATGAATAAACTTAATGAAGCTTATTGAGCTTGAAAGCTACATATTTAATCATTTTTACATTTTTTAATTTACGATTAGTATAGCATGAGTATTTATTAATATAAATTAAACTGCGCAAATATTATTTTTTTAAGTATTTAATTGAACTGAATATGTTTTTCCTCGAGCTTTCGTTCATAGAATGAAATGTCTTCTGCAGCCTCCTCAATCGTCAGTTTGCCACCCATCCAGGTAGGCAGAATTTCCGGCGGTGCAATTTCATGAAGTGCGGTGGGCTTTTCGCTCCCAGAGTAAAAATGCATCTTTAATTTTTAATTAAATTAGAATATTAAATAAAATTACAAAATTTATTTTTTATTCACATTTTCTAATAAATCTTACCCGATTTCGCATTTTCTTAGGGAATAGAGGTTTCGCAATTTTAAAGAACAGCGTGAAGACGAAGGGCATGTGTAGGTAAAATATTCCCTTGATTGAGACTGGAAACGAGTACTGTCAAATAAATTATAATTATTTAATTTAAGTAAGTTGTATAAATAATTTTTTTTTAACTTTTAATTAGAAATTAAAAATTACCAGAAAAACGTTTCTCGCTCTTTGCATACTTTGCATTGAGTGCTGCCTCGCATGACCCATGCCTAGGTGAGTACGTGGGGAATTTATTAAATTTTTTCACAATTTTATTTATCTTAAACAAAACTCAAAATATTTAATCATCACAAAACTCACTGAAACCCTGCGTATTTTCAACTATGACTAGTCCCTTATTAAAGACTTCCGGGTCAGTCCAAAATCTTTCGGCGACGTAGACCCCACAAATACACATATCCTGGGCGGTGTAAACGTTCGGGTCCCACTTTGCTGAAAATGTCAAATTAATACAAATTAATTAACTTTCAGTTATAAATACATTTGCCTCAAAAAATGGCGATTTAAATTTGTTTCCACTCACTCGTGTCCATAAAAGCGATGCGTCGCCCATATTTGTCGCGACCCTTCAAAACACCGCAGGTGTAGGAGGCGGCGAGTTTTCGCATAATTGGTGGAATATCGTTATCGCCCTTTGGAAATATTTCGGGGTAGAGCTGATACTTATTTTCCGTGTAGCGTTTCAGCTAAAAATAATTTTAAAATATTCAGTTAACAATTTTATTTTTCAATCTGATTTTAGAAAATGATCCTAAATTACATACCGAGTCCCACGCAATAAACGCGTCATTTTTTCTGCCCCTCAGGTACTTAATTAAAAGTGCGTCATCAGCCCGAGCCTTCTCCAGGTGAGTGATTACGTTTGGATTTAAGCGATGATTCTTTCGGTTTGCGCACAAATACTCTACAAATTAGGAATGAATAATTAGCTAATTGCAATTTTAATACCGCAACTTTTAATTAAATATACAACTTTTATTTTAATACCGTCTAAGTATTTCTTCATAATCAGCAAAAGATCCTCCTCTTCAAACTTGCTGTCTTTCTTGCTCAGTTTTTTCGCAAGTTTCGAATTTCTTCGCTGGACTACTCGGAGAGTCTCCATTTTTAGAATTTATTTTAATTCGCGAAACAAAAGCCGCAAGATTATTTTCAAGCCTAAAGAGCTAGGATCAATGAGAATCAGACAGAACACGAAGGTCTTCAACAGCTCTAAACCTGAACCTGTCAGAAGGTCGGTTGAATCCGTACTGAAAATTCTCACCGACTCGAGGAATCTTGAATCGACTGAATTTCTCTGGAAGACCCATCACATCATATCACTTAGCCGGGCGCTATTATTACCCTCATTATCTTTTGATGATGCGAGCTACTATTACATTATCATGCAATAACGCAAATTTTCGCAAAAAGTAATTATTTAACCCGGCAATAGTTAATCGTGAGAAAAATCAACCCAACAAAGTCTGAAACTATTTTAATCTTCAACTCAGAATCAAAATCAACTCCGATGCAGTTTTTAAGCTTTCAAACATTCCCTTGCCAAAAACGAGCTTAGAGCTTTTTAGCTTTATGTGAACAAATTTTTACTTCGCTTTACCTGGCTGAATGGAGAACGATATTTTATTACTACGTATTAGAATCATGAATAAAAAATAAAAATGTTGCGCAATATTAAAATCGTAAGTAAAGAGTAAATACTACGTTTATTATATCCACCTCCACTCAACTCAACTCGCCATTTTTGCAATAATCGTCATAAAAAAAGGTTTTCTGGTTTTCGGTCTTAAATAAATTAGAAAATAAATTTGCATGGGAATTTCCAATGGACGTGGATGTGGACGTGGACGTAATAAAAATGTGCTTATGTCAGTACTGTATTACGTATGTTACGTGAAATCATTTTTGCCATTATAATATTTTATATTAATGTCTTTTGGTGAAAACAAATTGCAGACTTTAAACAGATTCGCGTGGGTCGTACTAGTACATGATTTGCATTGAAATTCAAATTGTGAAAGAAACAGTTATGTTATTTAAATATGACGATGAAGAGTTTAATGGACGTAAAAGCAATTTGGTGTTGTGATGTGAAGCCCATTCATTTTTTAACTGACGTCTGTCTGCTTGTTAGATATTTAGCAATAAAATTCATTTCCTACTAATTTCGAGTTTTGGCTGAAAAACAGGAAGTTTAAAATGTAAAAACAAAGAAATGTAATTTAGCTCCATACAAAAATCGTTAACTATTAAATTTTTATAATAAAAGTTTTATTAACAAACCACAAAATGTATTTAATTGTCACAATTTTGACAGTCGATTATAAAAAAGCACCAAAAGTCCTCACTTGAACCTTTTTTGAGCAAATTTTCAAAATACAACTTTAAACGGTTACATAATTTTAATATCTGACTAGTGCTACCTAATAAGTCTAAGCCCAAAAAGCCTCTGCTGGCTCAATGGCACCTCCCAAGAAAGTTGGCAACATTTCCGGCGAAATCACGTTGTGCAGCTCTCGATAGCCATCGCCATCGGCGGTTATAATCAGCTAAAAGCATAATTAATTTTTTTAAATTTAGGATTATTAAACAGACTTAATTAAGGTTTACAAATTATTTTTTACCCTCTCGCCAATTTTCTTGGGAAGGAAGGGTCTGAGTAGCGCGACCACGCAACTCACGACGTAGTGCGCGTTCACGTAATAAATTCCCTTGATTTTTAGGGGGTACGAGTGCTGCAATTATTTTTAATCTTTTAATTATCAAATATTTAATAGATTTTAAAATACACGATTAAAAAAAAATAATTATCATATTTATTTAAGAAATTACCACAAGCACATTTACAAGACGCTTGACCACGCTTGGGGAGTAAAGTCGCGCGTGCTGCAGTCCCAGCCCCTTCACCTGGGCCACAACAATGATCCCGTTCTTCATGCAGTCTTCATCTTTAACCAGCTCGTCCGCGATTGTCACTAGTGCCATTCCAGCATCCTCCAGACAAACTTTGGGGTCCCACTCGCCTATTAAAAAAATATATTATGTAAATTAAACCAACTTCTAATTAGGCATAGATAATTCATTATATTTGAACACACTGGCGTTAACTACGACAATCCGCTGACCAAGAGCGTTCGATGCTTTCAGAAGGCCGACTTGATTCTGGCTCCGGAGAGATGCCGGAACATCTGGTAAGGTTTCGGGAAATAAATGGGGGTGCCGGTCAAATCGCACCTCCGCGTTTCTCTTAAGCTAAACATTACAATGAATTAATATTTAAAATATTAATATTAGATTTAAAAAACCAAATTAAGTTTAAATGAATTCAGTCTTTTTTTTAATACCGTGTCCCATGCAAAATGCGGCCGATATTTTCTGCCCCTCAGGTACTGCACGAGTAGCTCGTCACTGGCGCCACTCAAGAACTGCCTCACTTTATCGCTAATTTCTCTGCTTCCACCATTATTTTCTCCTAAATAGTCTTTAAATGGTTTTTCAAACAAAATTTAAATTTTAATCAGACTTAATCAAAAATGTATTTGTATTAAAAATGTTTTATTATGTCTTAATTATAATTACCATTTCGTAGACGGTGAATTTCTTGCAGACCTTCTAGTTCCTGTTCAGTTAACATTTTCAAGTTGAGTTAAACTAAATTCTTGACAAAACTGACTAACGTTAGATTAGAATATCACATCACAACAATGTATTAATTTATAATTTTCAGCAATGCAATTTTTGCTTAGAATAGAATTGCATTGTTCACTCTCCTCAGTCTTCACTCACTCGAGCATTAAACTTTATTATGGTATGGATAAGATTCCAAGACAGATAATACAAACAAAAGCAAGTTCAACTTTTCAAGGACATCCCATCATCACCTATCTAAAAGTTCAGTTTAACAGTCAGTTCGGTCATCATTACTAGTCTGGCGCATTGTACGGTTGTACCAATACTAGTCTGTCTAGAGAGAATCATAAAAACGTATTTTCTCTAATTATAGCCCGGGTTTGATGATTCCATAGATAAATGTGAGAATGTCTGGCACATTAATGTAATAAACACCTGTGACTTTCATTGAAAACGCATACTGCCAACAAATCAAAAAAGATTTTATTTTAGATTAGGGACCGGGCTATTATTAAAGAAAATACGGCAAACTACATTAACTTTATTTTTTTTAAATTAAGTTACCCAGTACACATTCAGACATCGGACAGCGGTGGTGGTAGCCATCTCCACTCAACTCGACATTAAATTGGCAATAATCTGCATAAAAAGCTGCATAAAAAAGCTTTTCTGGTTTTTGGTCTTAAATAGATTAGAAAATTTTGCCTGAGAATTTACAATGGACATAACGTAATAAAAATAATATGCATATTATTACAAAGGTGAGTTTTGTATTACGTATGTAACGTGAAATCATTTCTGCCATTATAGAATTGTATAGTATACAATATACAAACAATATTAAATATTATTTAATGTCTTGTCGTGAAAACAAATTGCAGACTTTAAAGAGATTCGCGTGGGTCGATATTAGTACATGATTTTCAAAATTGTGAAAGAAACAGTTATGTTATTTAAATATTTATGACATGGAGGGTTTAATGAATGTAAAAGCAATTTAGTGTTGTGAATGTGATGTGAAGCTCATTCATTTTTTAACTGACGTTTTTGCTTGTTAGATATTTATCAATAATATAACAAAATTCATTTCCTACTAATTTCGGAGTTTTGGCCGAAAAACAGCAAGTTTAATCTATGAAAACAAAGAAATGTAATTTAGTTCCTTACAAGAAATCTTAATCATTACATTTTTATTAACAATGGCAAAATTTATTAAATTGGCACAATTTTGACAGATTATCTATAATAAAATAGCACCAAAGTTTTCATTTAAACCATTTTTGAGCAAATTTTCCGATAAAAACTTTAAACGGCTTCATAATTTTTTACATGTATTCGACTAGTATTTACTATATAATAATTCTACGTCAATAAGCCTCCGCTGGCTCAATCGCTCCTCCCAGAAAAGTTGGCAGAATTTTCGGTGAAATCACGTTGTGCAGCTCTCTGTAGCCTTCGCCGTCAGCGGTTATAATCAGCTGAAAGCAAAATTAAGTTTTTAATTGTTTTTGGATTATTAAACACATTTAATTAAGCATTTTTTTAAATCGGAGGGTTAAACATTAATTTTTTACCCGGTCGCCAATTTTCTTGGGGAGGAAAGGTTTAAGTAGCGCGACCACGCAACTCACGACGTAGTGCGCGTTCATGTAATAAATTCCTTTGATTTTGAGGGGGTACGAGTGCTGCAATTTATTAAATCTTTTAATTAATTAATTAATTTTTAAAATACACGATTTTGTTTTATTAATTATCATATTTATTTAAGCAATTACCACAAACACATTTATAAGACGCTTGACCAAGCTTGGCGAGTAAATTCGCGCGTGCTGCAGTCCCAGCCCCGACACCTGGACCACAAAAATGACCCCGTTCTTCATACAGTCTTCATCTTTAACCAGGTCGTCGACGATTGTCACTAATGACATTCCAACATCTTCCAGGGTCACTTTCGGGTCCCACTCGCCTTTTAAATGTAAATATGTTAATGTATAGCCTATTGTAAACTATGTTTACTTAAATAATTAAACGTTTAACATACATGCGTTAAGTACGATAATCCGCTGACCCAGAGCGTTCGATGCTTTCAGAACGTTCACTTGATTCTGACTCCGGAGAGCAGCCACCACGTCCGGCAAGGTTTCGGGAAATAAATGCGGGTGCCGGTCAAATCGCACCTCCGCGTTTCGTTTCAGCTAAACGTACAATAAATTAATTTTAAAAATACAACTAAATTAAGTTTAAATTATTTAGTATTAAATAAGTATTTTAAAAATACCGTGTCCCATGCAAACTGCGGCCGATATTTTCTGCCCCTCAGGTACTGCACGAGTAACTCGTCACTGGCGCCACTCAGGTACTGCCTCACTTTATCGCTTATTTCTCTGCTTCCACCATTATTTTCTGCTAAATAATCTTTAAAATATTTTTTCAAACAAAATTTAAATGTTAATCATACTTAATCAAAAATATATTTATATTAAAAATGTTATTATGTCTTAATTATAACTACCATTTCGTAGACGGTGAATTTCTTGCAGACCTTCTTGTTCCTTTTCAGTTAACATTTTTAACTTTTTCAACTAAACTCTGAAAAACTGGTTTAGATTAGAATATCACATCACATTAAACATCACAATGTTTACTTATTGACTCACTGATCACACAAATCCATCTACCATCAATCCATCACTTTATAAATATTCTATCTCGGTATTAAAAATCTTCTTTCCTCGTGTAAAGAATCACGAAATGTCAAAGTGGACTCAACTAGAGTTACTCGTAAAAGAAAGAAAATGAAAACACTAGGAAACGAGGATTTAACTGTGAAGACTCTCTGTCCGCTTATACAAATAAAATGTCATTTTCTTTCCAGACTCAGAGAATCCACAATCAACCGCACGCACATATTTACAATAAAAGAGCAAAAGTTGAAAGTTACGCAACTGTCCATCCATGCAATATAAAGAAATATTGATTAGGTACATCATTGACTTATCAAGGCTTTGGCTCCCTCTTTTTCACAGGCTTCCATCATTTCATAAATACTAAATACAAAGGCTGTGTCTTGTTATGTCTTGTATATTATTAATGCATTCAACATTCAAACATCTTATTTGATTTCATCGATTTTCTATTACTGAACTGAAGCATGGTTAAAGTTAAAAACTGGATGACCTCCTTTACAGCAGCTTGGTCTTGGCCATTTAACTCTGCTTTGACAGTTAAGCGTTAGTTGATTTCGTTGAGTCCGCGTTCACTCTTTGTTTGCTAAATATATACCAATGTATTAATTTGTAAATTGTAGCAATGCAAAATTTTTGCTTGGATAGAATAATATAATGCAATGTATAAAGTAGAATTATTTGCTCACTCACTCGAGCATTAAACTTTATTATTATCAGATTAGACTCCAAGTCAGAAAAGACAAGCAAAAGCAAGTTCAACTATTCAAGGACATCCCATCCCATCACGTCTACATTCAGTTTAGCAGTCAGTTCAGTCATTACTAGTCTGCTGCACTGTACGGTTGTATGTAGAATCATAAAATGGCATAAAACCGTATTTTCTCTAATTATAATACCGGATGATAAATAGAATTATGGGGCCTTGCGGATAAGCGATAATTTTGATTTTTGAATAATTTCAACTTTCTCCGATTACAAAAACGGTCGATATTGCACAATTTTATGATATTGGGTGAGTTGCTATAATTAGAGAGAATACGGTATATTGCCTCCGGAGTTTGTAAACTAGCAAAATTTTTTATATGAGTGCTTTTTATCATTTTTTGCTTCACACATTTTTATATTGGTGGAAACGAGACAAAACAAAATGCGCTTGTATTATTGCGATCAAGCATGGAAAATAGGGATTTTAGAGGTTTCTTGATAATATGCATGTACCAAATTATCCATTGCATAGGATTATCCATGTTGTTTCTCAGAGTACGTCTTATAGCTATTTTTTAACTTGTTGAAGAGTAAAACACGTGGATATCTATCCACTCTGCAAGCAATTTACTCTGTTCTGCGCATGAATTTTTCATCGTCATCGTCACTCGTCTACGTCTTCTCTATTCATTTTTATCAGTAAATACTTGAACGAAGCAGAGCAGAACGCAGTTTCTGTTTAATTTTACACCTTGATAGGTTCTTGACTTGACTTGGTTTCTACAATGACGCTTCGCTAAGCTCACGTCTCGTCTCATCTCAACTCTCAACATCGTCTTTTAGAATCAGACAGGATTTTTTTTGCATAAAGTACCTTTTATGATAAATTAGCATTCATTTTCATTCTCATGGATAAAACTGGAGGTTTAAAACAAAAACTTGCAGATAAATTTGCAATAACAAAATGAAAATGTTATTGGATTTATTATTCTTTTCAAGCATTTGCAGTTTGCACGTAATTTATTAATGCTTGGCATTGACACTGGCATTCTCTTGGATGGACGTGGATGTGGAGGTGGAGGTCACTTTACTTGACCTTCTGCGAGTCTAGCCAAGTTAAATGTCAATTTAAAAAAATAACGTGTTACATGTTACTTTACATACTTAATAATAATTAATTATCATTAATTTTCTTAAAACGCAGTTTCTTAAATATTATTTCAAGCAAGGGGAAAATGCAGGAATTACAAATTAATTAGGTATCTAATCTAATATTTAATAATATCAAAATTCTTCGCACATGTATGTACTTATTTATACGTAGAAAAATTAAATTGTAATCAGTTAGTAAAATCTTAAAGCTTCATAATCGAATGCTTCATGGTTGTCCAGTTTTCCTCCTAAGACCTTGGGCAAGATATCCGGGGAAATGTCGGCGTGCAAAGCTTCGAAATTCTTCCCTGTCGAGGTGATTACAAACTGGAGCAAAGAAAAAACCAAGAGTGAATTATATTTTTAAATATAGTTTAATTATCTTTAAACCTTGATCTTTGACCTACTAAATATTTACATAAATTGGGTAGAGTCAAACAAAAGTAATTTTTTTACTGGCTCGTGTCACATTCTTGCAGGAAAGGTCAAGCCAAAACAGTAATTTTGATGAAATATGCCAATTTGCAAAAACTATATTTATAAATAAAAGTGCAAATTTTTCTTCACTCACTCGCTCTTTGAGCTTCTTTGGAAAGAAGGGTTTGATGATTCCATAGATGAATGTGAAAATGTACGGCACATTAATGTAATAAACGCCTTTGACTTTTATTGGAAACGCATACTGCAATAAAAAAATCAAACAAGATTTTATTTTAGATTAGGGACCGGGCTATAAGTAGAGAAAATACGGCAAACTACGTTAATTTTAATTTTTCTAAATTAAGTTACCCAAAACACATTCATAAATCGGAGCATTCCCTTGAGCGTGTATTCCTTGGTGTGTTTGAGTCCCATTCCGCTGCACTCCTGAATAAAGATGAGTCCATTGTTCATGCAATCTTCGTCGCGAATCATGCGCTCGGCGAAATGGACAGCGGTGGTGGTCAGCATCTCCACGTTGATCTTGTCCGTGTCCCAAGCACCTGCATTCATATAAATACATACATATAAATAAATTTGACCTTGACAATTTTTCCGCACTTCCGTAGGAAGTAAATATTCATAATGAATGAAAATTGTGTATAAAAAACTGACTTGCAATAAAATATCCGATCCGCCTTCCTTCGCTGTCGCGATGCTTGAGTACCCCGATCAGCGCATTTTCTTGCACGCGCACCATCTCTCTTGGGAATTCGGGAGGAAACACTTCCGGATAAGTCTGGAACCTCACCTCGGCATAGCGTCTCAGCTATACATTTATTAAAGAAATGAAATTTTTGTTGTAGTTATTTATAAAACGGTTAATTTCTACTAATTAGTAATTGGGGATTTACCGTTTCCCACGCTTGCTTCGGTCTGTGTTTCCGCCCCACTAAAAAGCACATGAGCAGAGCTTCATTATCCACGCAGCTGGAAAGGTAGTCGCGAACCACCTCACTTCCTTCCCCATTTCCTAAGTATTCTACAAATAAATAAAAATAAATAAATTATGGAAAGGAAATATTAACTTAACTTATTGAATATTTCCATTAATATATGGTACATACATAACGGAACTTAACGTAAAATCGTGTTCTACAGCATAGAGCAGGAAATCAATTTTTTAAAAACATTTTTGCATGAAAATAATTTTTACCTTTCGTTCTCGCTTTGATTTCCTTGATGCCCTGAACGTCGCTTTCGGACATGTTAAACTTGACTAGGCAGGAACTATCCATATTAAATTCTATTAAACACTAAACTCGCTAAAATGGCCACGTGTTTGTCTCCACTCTACTAGTTCCAACTTTTCAAGTCTAAACTGTTTTCGTGTTGATTCTGAACCTGATTAAAACGAACTGTAACTATGAAGTAAGTCTCTGTTTCGAAGTTGAAGCTTTCCAGTTAGTTCCATGCAGTTTTGGATTTTTTATTGCACTTTTTTAATGTTTCACATCGTAAACTTTTAATATCCAGTAACCAGCAAAAAAACGAAACCTGTTTCAAACCCGCGTTCTTTAATGCCGATTTGCGATTGCCGATGAATTTATCAATTTTAAACACACGCCACGCACGTGGATAATCACTAATTAAAATAATTACGAATTTTACTAAATATCACGTTATTTCTCACTTGATATTCGTGATGTGCCGTGATGCAATTAAAGTCCACGTCTCGAATCTTAAGATGATTGGTATTGATACAGTTTACGTATTGACTGGAAAACGATCAAACTAAAAATTGGCGCAACTCCAAACGCCAAAGCGAAGTGAACGCAAGGATGGAGCCTGCAAAAATAATTGTTGCAGAGAACTCCATTCACAATAAATATTCCATCTGAACTGAAAAAAAGTAATTTTTGCTCTAATTAAGAATCTAATTTTTATTTTAAACTGCACCACATCCTGCGTTAATTGTGTGAACTAAAGTCCAGGCATTTTCCTGTTTACCTAAACGCACGCGAGCTACACAACGTCCAGACCAGATCCAACAGTTAACATTTAACAGTTACCATTTAAATACTAAGAAAAATTATTCCTAATGTTAAACCTAATCCTAATTAAATCACTTTTCAATAACAATAATGCTTGGGAATCGCACAGGTAAAATAAAATGAATAAAAATTCCTTAACAGAAAAATAAAATGCTCCCACCTCAGCTTCAGCAACTTGAACTCCACACGAGTTTATGAATAGCAATAAAATGAAGTTTACCTTAACTCGTCGACTCGAGATAATTGGCGTACCTGCCTATGTAAACCACATAAATATTGTTTATTTACCTGTCAAATGACACACAACAGTGGCTTCGCTACTATATAGCATCATCATAATCATCGTCATCTCAAACTCGCCAAAAAAAATTTGCTTAAGCAAAAAAAGCCGCAGCAACAATTGCAAATTATTCTGCTTTTGCACTTCTCTTGGGGATGGTTTAATGACGATAATGATTGGTTTTGGTTCTTGTGGGCCATTTCGTTCCTGCTCTGTTGATCACATTACGACAACGCTAGTGACTTTGTCTAAGATTCTATTCAACAACAGTCAAGATCAAAGGTGCAAAAAACCTGGAGAATGAAAATGCGATTTGGCAAACAGGTAGAGGTAGATACATGCGGTTAATTGTTTAGCAGCTTAGGATTTTTGCAATGCAAAAATGTGGCTTCGTTTCCTCATATAAAAGCTTCAAACAACTCTATACATAATTAGCAAACCAGTCTGGATGTGTTCATAATTAGGAAACGCACGCTTATTTAGCATTAGCAAACATTTTAACGGCAAGAAGGTGAAAAATTTATTTTTTATTGATATATTTTATGTTTATGTACAAAATTATTATTTTATTATAAAATTATAGAAAAATTATTTTAAATTGGAATTAACAATAATTGTCTTATCGAAAGCCTCCTTGTTTTCCACGGCGCCAGCCAGAAACTTTGGGAGTAAATCGGGAGAAATCGCTTCGTGGATTTCCTTAAATCTCTTGCTGTGGCTGGTCACATGAAGCTTTAAATCAATCAATAAAAATTCAAGATCCACTTTTAAAACTCAACAATTAAAAATTAATTGAGTAGAATTTCTATTTTAAATTACCCTTTCTTTGAGTTTCTTGGGTAGAAAAGGTTTCATCATTTCATAGAGGAAAAACAAAGAGTAGGGCAGGTTCACAAAGTAAATCGCTTTATACATTAATGGACAAGCGTTCTAAAAAAATAATTAAAAAATATTAATTTAATTCGTAATATTATAAAAATAATAACATTTATATTTTTATATTTATACCCAAAAAACGTTGATCAGTCTCATCATATTATGGAATGTGTAATTCTTCGCGTGACTAAGTCCCATATTTTCGCAGTTTTTAATCAATACAAGCCCGTTTGTGAGGGCGTCATTGTCATAAATGAGTGTGCGCATGATGCAAGTCCCACAGTGAGTCAGATCGGTGAGGTCATATTCCTTCGGGTCCCATTGAGCTTCAAGTTAATAATTAAAAAATATTATGTAATTAGCAAATTTGTTTTTAAATGTAAATAAGTTATAATTTATTTTTATTAATGTAAAAAATATTTAATAATGCAATGTACATACCTGCATTCAAACACACGATTCTGCGTCCCTCGCTATCACGAGTTTTCAGAATACCTAGGATTCCCCGATCCTGGAGACTCCGCATGAGGGGCGGAATCTCATTGGAAAATACCTCGGGATACTGAGTGAATCGAACTTCGGCCAGTCTCTTCATCTACATTGCATAATATTTAATAATAATAAACTAATTGAACTAAATTATTTAATTTAATCAATTTTTGCCAAAATTACCGTATCAAATGCCCGTTCCGGTTGAAACTTCCGACCCTTGAGAAAACGAAATCGTAGATCCTCGTCATTCGCAATGTTTGAGATAAACTCTCTCACTTCTTCAGTGCCTTGCTTCTCGCCCAAAAAATCTGTTTTTAAAAGATATTCAAATTATTAAATAATTAATCAAAATAAATTATAATTATTTCCCGTAATTATACATACCCTCAATTAACTCCTGCAACCGTTTCATCCCCAAGATCTCTCTCTCCGTGGAGGGTTCCATTTTGTCCAAGGAGACGCGTCAGTCCTTTCAGTTACAAAATCGCTGCTCTTCTGCAAACAAGCCAAACAGATACAATTTCAANTTAACTCAATTCTAACACAAAATTCAACTTGAAAAGTAATTTTACATTATCATTTTGTTCTTCATAATAATAAACATAACGCGTTTCAGACTAATGAGCGGCTCATTATGAGCCTACCAAAAAACGTTTTCAACAACAAAGTTCGCACATGTGAAAATTTAGACTGAAAATTCTCTTAACAGATAAAACAGTTCTAAAAAACGCATTCTTTAATTGAAGTCGTCATTATGCATAAATTTAATGTAAAATTTGCAAATTTATTTCTGCGCTGTGCAAACAACTCAAATATTTCTCTTCCCTAATCATAATAAAATCTCTCGATTAATCGACACCAACTCTTACAATTTGGGATTTTTCCCGAAAGTTGCTCAGAAAAACGAAAAGTTTTTTCTCACACGAACTTGTATGTGATAATCGCGATTTCATGTAGAATATCTACATATGCACATACACTCACCTACTCGTTAAAAATAACCTGCCAGTCGGCAGCTTGAAAATTCAACTCTTGGTAAGTACGTAACGTAAACGTACCTTTATAAGAAAAAAATCTTTTGATTCTTTTTATGTAAACTGTAAAGAGCAAAACGAACTGAACTAAAATTTGCAATGACGGGAATCTTTTTATTGCAACAAAACGTTATGTATGTATTTGAACATGATTAGTTGATCATGAATTGAATGATTTAAGGTGTCGTGTTCCGAATCGGTAAACCTATATAATTTCTAATCGTGTTTATCCATGAACTGTCCACATGTCTACATTTTAGATGTTCAAAGTCTTTGAAGTTCATTGGGTACACCTAAACGTTTTTGAACTTTGACACGTTAAAAAATGACGTAATTTTACTCATGAATGAGATTACTTCAATCAAATAGATAAATAGAAAATCTTGATGTAAAGTCCTTTTAACCTTTGACACACCGTGGCCGGGGCAGAAAGTCCGTCTCAAGAAAATCAAAATGTTGCAAATTATGACGGAACGAATTCTGTATCTAAAAATGCCAAACTCCTTTTTCGAAAAACTTCGAAAAGTAAATCCGAACAGATTTCAAGGCTATGGCAGTTTTCAAATGTTGCTCCAAGTCACTGCGTCTTCACTTCTTTGTGATTCTCTATAAAATGGCAAACTGCTGATCACTCAGCTTCCTTCAAGCTGCTGGTTACGTGACGTCAATGCAAATGCAAAGCGGGTTGCTTTGTGTCCACTCCACATAAAAACAAATAAAAAACTAAATAAAAAAACCTGCCTCTATTAAAACATAAATAGGTACATACATACGTACCACCACTGCCACCGCCTCTGTATTTTTATTTAGCATCTTTCATTATCACATCAGCTTGAAAAGCAAAAAGTTGCAGCTGGCAGTGGCACTCAGAGTGCCTTTAGACTTTATCTTTTCACGTGGTGGTTATTTTATAGCAAGCAGAATTTATTTGGACAATGGGACAGTTGATGAATTCTCAGAATGAATATGATCACGATCTTGATAAAACATCGGCATGGTGGATACAGTCGCAGAAGATTGGAAAATTCCAGTGTATATTAATAGTACGAACGAACCACCAGCATTTATCATTGGCATGAAACATTTTAGTCCAGGGAACTCAATAGGGTTACTGGGTACATTTTTTGCCTGTTTTGCTACAGACCGTGAGTGACATGACATGACATGTATCTTTCACAACGTCAGAAATTGAGAATATTTATTATCTAAACTGCTGTGCTGACCCACACAGGAAAGTTTGCAAATTTTTACCTACCTACACGTGGACTGACGTAACGGACTCAAATTCTGTGACTGTGAGGGTCAAGTTAAATAATCATTTACATAAAAGTGGGTACATACGTAACGAAAATATCTCAAATCATTTCGTTATTATGAAACAAAAGCAAATGTTGGTATTCTGTTAGCATTTAAATAGAATGGTTTTCACGTAACTGCGGTTATCTTTTGCTGAATAAAACCAAGTGAGAATTTCTGTACCAAATGTCAATGCGGAGGAGGCAGGCACAAGACAAGAATTATTGGAATTCTAACAAGAAGGACGTTTTCCCCTTCCTCTTATTTCCCTTACCCTTTCAATATTTTGGTGGTGGTTCCATCTCCACTCGTCTATTTCCTTTCCAGAAATATCTCTAGGTAGAAAGTCTCTCTCCTCTTCCGTTTCAATTCCCTGTCGAAGGCAGAAAAAGTAAATGCATTTGCTACGTGCTCAGACTCTTCCCAGCGTTTCCCAATATTTGAACGCCGAGACGCAATAAATCATTTTCACCTATCAAATTATGCATTGCGTAGCAATACCAATGTATTCTTAGCACAAGCCGTATTTTCTCTAATTATAGCCCGGCCCATAAATTCTGACTTTTTCTAAGAAATTTGATATTTTAGAGAGGTGTCGTAATTAGACAAATTACGGTATACTTAAATGTTTCAAGACGCCGACTGAATCCAGACAATTTTTATTCAAGGTAAGATTTTCCATTTTTCCTCCATTTCCATTTACAAATTTAATTGTCTACCTGGGACATGTGTTTAATTTGTCCCCGGAATCCGAACATTGTCTTCAAAGGGAAATCAGGATTGTTCATGAATTTCATTAACGAGCCTCTGAGTCTTTCCGTCTGCGATCCGTCTACAGAGAAAAAAATGGTAATGAAGTCTTCTTGGAACAACTGCAGCGAGCGATAAACGTTCCATCCACTTTTCTATTCCAAGACTATTCCAAGATGGCAATGATGATGTGATGTGATGCAACTTCTTAACCACCGTCGCCGCCACCACCGTCCCATTTATTCCATTCCATCGCAATTTTCCCAAAGTCACGTTGACGTTTACATTAGAACGGATCCGTCTTTTCTGAATGTCAGAGGCACCATTCCCTCACTTTCTTTTAACTTTCTTCCTATGCATGTCATATCATTATTATTATGACTCTGAAAAAAACTTTTGAAAGGAAAGGATCATCGTTTTCCTTCCTCCCCAGTTGGTCTTGTACACTGTCGTCAGTCTCTCTCTCCACTTCCATCTTTTTCCATAATATTCACATTCTCATTCCCCACTTATTTCCAAAGTAAAGCGTCTTTTAACTAAATACACATTTTTCTCCGCGATTATCATGATGATGATGATGATGATGTACTATTACCTCTAAGCTTTTTTACTAGCAAGCAGCAGCAGCTTTCACCTCGTTCCTGTTCCTCTTCCCGTTTCCTCTTCACTTCCACGTTTCCAAAAAAGAAACATTTTTAAATCCTTGGTATGCAAATGGGCAACAGGCGGAAATCTCCCAATATGTCCTTGTCTGTCTCGCGAGCTAAGACAAGTCTTCTTATTGTAAGTGTGTGTGCGTGCGTCTGCATCTTTGTGTGCTTTCTTTCAGAAAGAAAAAAGGTACGGGCTTACTTTTGCAAATTTTTAAGGTGGACGTGGACGTGGAGTGTAACGTGATCCCAAAATATGGCCTAAAATTTTTCTAATATGAAGAAACGTGCTGACTGGGAATATTGCACTTATCATGTCATTTCATATCGTATTATCATGGAGAAATTCCATGTCTGGATTAGAATATTTCTCCGGTCTCTTACACGTTTTTCACAATGAGGCTCATCAGACTTGAACAAGAAATTGTTTCTTGTTCAGAGTCCAAAAGAATCCAGCAAGCAAGCAGAAAACCGCAGACCAAATTTTTTTTTCAGAGTGAAAGCATTGCAAAATGGGAAAAGTTGAGCTGAGCAAAGAATAGAAACTTTCACAATGTACATATTGTGAGAGTAAAACTTACTTTTACTTCTACTCAATGCAATGTTTGTATTTTAAGAGAAAATTTTCTTCAAAAATAAATTTTTCCTCCGTTTTGCAAGTTCACAGACATCCACATCCTCTTATTATGTATGCTAACAAAACAATAATCCACACCTGTGACTGTGACAAAAAAAATAAAAAATTGTCCACGTCCACGGTTCTACGCACACACTAAAAGCAAATAGCGACGCACTTTTTCCAAGAACGAAAAAGCCAAACAGAAATTTTATATTTTTATTTACAGGGAAAGTTACTTTAAGCTGCTAAATACTACTACATACTTACAGTAGAGCGGCACTGTTGACATTTTTTGAGCTTCAGCTCAAGAAGTTTTCTAAATTTTGTGACCTGTTTGCCTTTACTCCAAGACTTGGCTTCGGCATAAACAAAATGGAAAAATGCAAATGACGCCAGGAAAATATCGAATGCGCAGTAAAAATGCCCACAGCTGTTACTCTGCAGTAGTTTGCTTTCCTCCACATTCACATCCACATCCACCTCCACCTACTTTTACATCTCTATTTTTTACCCAGGATTTTAATGAAAACAAAAAGAGAAAAGAAACTTTTTTACCCCTGAGTTAACTTTCTCCTTATAAATAAAAATAAGTGTTTCAGTTAAAAAAGCTAAACTTGCTACAAAAATCCACTCACTCAAGAAACTGATACAAACACACTACTGGCACGGCCCTTAAGGGCAAACGCTGTGTAAATGTTAGATTTGGAAATGTAATGTATTCTAAAAATGCCATCATCGTAGTAATAAGGCAATGAAATGATACGAGATGGTATTACAAAATGATATCAACGAACTTTTGTTGGTAAACTACTACATTACATGCAGACTTATGCCGTCTTCATCTTTTGGTTTGGTGGTGGTCAGAAAACTCTGATGGCCTGAACGGGGACGGTGGTTCGGTGGTGGTATCGGTTTCTGTGCTGTGGTTGTTTTTCGTTTTCGCAAAAGAAACTTTCCAGCTCTGAGCTTATCATTCTCCTAGGCCTGAAAATTTAGGTCACATATTTATTACTGTGCCTTGCCATTTTCTACATTCCCATATTTTCCATTGGAATATGGAAGGCTCCCTCGAGCCCTGCCATTTTCCACTCTGTGTCTCATACACTTAAGAAAACTTATGGCACTTCTGAGGTTTCAGAACGCACTTTCACTCCACTGTCTTTTGCTTTATCTAAGGAGAAAAGGCGAAGCCTCCTGAGTATCAAAGAATGTTGCCATTTTCCCATCTTTATTATATTGTCATAATATCACAAACAAATACTAATAATAATAAGAAGAATAATGACTCCATTTTCCCTTTTCAACGAAATATTATTATAATATCGTAAGATACTATTTCACTACTTTTCAACTCACTCCCAATCTCGCCTTCCTCCTTTCAAAGTTTTCTTTCAAGAAAGGTGGACGTGGAACGTGGAATAGTTCGAGTTTTCCTTATTTATTATTATTAATAAGATAGTGGCTCATTCTCAGATTTGTTTGCTTGTTATGTAATAAGAAACCTTTTGTCCTTCATTTTATTCAACTTTCAGAAATTAGACGCATTCTTCATTTAGAAATTGTACAGCAAAGTGATAAGATAACGCACATTATTATATTAAGAATGAAAACTTTTACTCACATGTGATTTCTAGGGAAGCAATTAATCTCGGGAAGAATTTCCTGAGAAAAAATTCCATTTTCTTGCTCAAGCTCACAATGGACACACGAGAACTGAAACGCCTGACTTTAAACAAAATTATTAAAACATATACGTGATTTGGAAAACGACTGACGCTATGGTGCACAACACAAATATAAAATCAGGGATTGTAAATTTCCACGTCCACTAACGTTTTTGGTAGACATGGACAAACTCGACACGTTAATATGTATACATTACCATTACCGTGTCCGGAGGAAAGCCGCCCGACGAAAACCCACC
>VYYJ01002340.1:0-22309 GCA_021029165.1 Cyphoderus albinus | reverse complement strand
GACAAAATTTTGAAAGCATGGAGTTTCCTGCTGGTAGAGACGAGGATAAAAGCATTGAATCAAAAATCACACTAGAGAAACTACCTGCCATGACCACTTCACACATTCCTCGCCTCGATGAGTGCGAGTAGGAAGAATATAAAAACGAACAAATATAATTTAATTATTACACAATAGAAACAGATTTGAGAATAGGAACACGTTATTTAAACAGCTTTGTTATGTGTATCTGATTAATATCCAAATAAATACATATTTAAATATCGTAAAATTTCAAAATGCTACCGAGAATGAATTGAACAAATTGTACAAAAATCGTAGAAGGAACAATGAATGACAAATTCGAATATAGTTACCAAAAGGGTCGAGGGATATCTATGTAGTAAATCTGTAAAGACCATTACAGATTACCATTGTTATGAATAGGCCGAATGAGCGGATATTTTATCATCGAACTTGTCAACTTTGACATTCAAAAATCTTTCTACTAATGTTGCATTTATTTTGACATTTTTGCTGACTTATCTTCAAAAATTTGTCATTCAGAAATGAGCAAATGATTTGTTACAGTACTTTTACAAAAATGTTCCCAAGTTATCAATCCATGCAAAGTTGGATAAAATAGCTGTGTGAGATACATACAGTTCGTTTGGTATTGAAGTGACCGATAGGTAAAATTCATGTAATTCGGCAAACTTTAAGCCATTTCTAGCGACATTTTAGAGAGACAATGTTGGACGTTTTTGTACAATATATGCATATTTCCAACCACTGGTAGTATATAAGGTGAGTAAATTTTGTTATATCAGAAAATGTCCGATGGGATGGAGTGTAGTTATTAAAGGAAAGGCAACAAGGCAAGTTCTAGACTTGATATCCATCGCTCAAAGTCGATTTTAATATTGCATAGTTCTTGCATCAAAAATCAAAATCCATCTTATACAAAAAGACATGAGTCGGTAGAAACAAAACAATATCGTCGCGTCGCCACTCACATTTAGGGAAAGAGCTTTACTGTTCTCCAATAACAAAATGTACCAAAAGGAATCTAGTAATGAGATCCTAGGTTTTATTTTTTAGTAGACATGTCTGCTTTAATTTTACTTGAGAAAATTGAGAAAAAATCTGTGTAGGACAGGAATTGGTTTCGGCTTGCATAAAATGAGCGAGAGAAAGTTCTCACCAGACAGAGGAGTTTCCTCTGCCAAACATGGATGGAAATCTGTCAGATGAAATCTACTGACTACTACTGCCTCTGCTCACTATCGTGGGCATTGTGTTGGAATAGTTGGGAATCACTTTTGGATGTGTCTTGAGAAATTGCAAGGAAGATAAATGGAGTCAACGGGAGCAGGTCTACGTAAAATTTGGTTTTATTCTCTCTCTATAAGCCTATTCTTTGTGATTGCCGCACATGGTTCGCTTGACCTTCGGCTATCTGAAAAAGTTGGAATGTACGACTTTTTTTTACCTTTCTTACCACATATGCGCAGTCTTTCCTTACATCATTCTTGTCGCAACTATCTAGCCACCCTAGAATTCAGAACCGGAGTGAAAAATTGGAACACATCCTTCTCAGTAGTAACCAAAGATTTCAATGCAGATGTGATGATGGATACGGTCAGGTAAAGGACAAAAAATGCTTCCATTATTCTTTTCTCAAGTTGTGTGAAACTCTGCATCAATACTTCTGTTTCAATTTTCAATATAAATAATGTTTCCATCACATTTAGGCAGCTCGAGCGACTTTGTACCAGGTCGCATTTCATCTTTCATCAATCATTCTACATTTCCGCCTTTCTTGCGGTAGACATTTCTTCTTGTATTATTATAAGTCCCTGGATGTTCCTAGTCACAGTCACAGATATACAGACTAAACTCAACAAGAGTAGCAATGTTATCCCATAAAACTATTGCCTCCAGGAAAATTCATTAGCCAAAGTTATGTTATTCACAATTCTAGAATTTTATAGTAAAACACCTTTCAAGTTTTAGATGAGTCATCCTTTTATGAGGCGATAGAATACATAGACGTAGCCAATACGCTTAACCTAGTTGTATTTTCAACCACATTCGGAATTGCATTGGCAACTTTGGGCTCTTACGTAAAGCCCGTACTGAAATTTGTCCGTTGCTTTCACGGGTCATGAATGACGATCATTTGAAACTGGATTTTGTGGTAGGAATTAGTGCCAAATGAATTTCTCTCTAGCAATCAGAAATTCTCTCGTTTGTAAAGGCTTGTGTTTGTATCACTTGGCAAAAACACTTGCTCCTGTCTACTGGTTGGCAGTCTTCTAGAGTGGTGATCTGACAGAAAATTTGTCAAAAACTGGAACGTAGATTTTCACCATACACCTTGGACTAAGACTCCATGGTTTGCTTATTTTGCCCCTGGTATTCTATTTATTCAGTGGATCGCATCCATTTAAGCTGATTGGGAACATTTCTCAAGCTTTAGTCACAGCATTTGGTGCATCTTCAAGGTAGGTAACACAATTGCAGGATTACCTTGTTTTTACAACAAATTACGTAATCAACTGTGTACACACATGCCAAATTGAAGCTAAAAGCCTTGGACAAAAAATTAGTAACACTGTCCTTTTTATTTAAGTTTTGCTACATTGCCCGCAACGGTAACTAGTGCGGAATATGGCAGTAGGTAATCATGATGGCGTCGACCCAAAATAGTGGCTCGTTTCATTCCCCCAATTGAAACAGCCACTAATATGAATGGAACTTCTATACAAGTTCTTTATACAAATTAGTTTCCCACCAGTTCCCTTCTCGCTTCATAGAATTTCAATGAGACTTGGACGTTGGAATTGTAATTTCGCTTAGGTAATTATTAATTTAGGCTTTAAATTTTAAACGGGTGAAACCACTATTTGCTAACTCAATATCGCTTTGAATTCTCCAGTTTCGCCCTTAAAATTTCAACTCCACCAGCCTTTGGAAAATCTGGAATTTCCCTTGTTCATAGTTAAAATCAGCAGCCATCGTGGCTGTTTTGGACCCCCTGTCGGAGAGCATTTCTTTTCTCATTTTCCTCATTCCTGTCGCCGATTTTTTAAAGTCGAATTTTATACATCTAAATATTAACAATGGAACATGAATCGTATTATGGTATTAAAATATCTTTTTGTAAATAAAAGGAACCGTTTCCGAACAACAATCAACGTCTTGAATGCTTTTTTGATGTTGAAGCACATCACACGCAGTGCAAAGACGAACTAGAGCAGTTTCCATTAAAGTAACTCCAACTCCAGTAATCATTCTTCGCCGTCAGTGGAAGTACTTAATAACAGCATAAAAATGGGGTCTGGAGTATTTCTTTCCTGACACAGCTTTTGGTCTTTTAACTTCTGTCAATAGACAATTTTTTCTACCACGTTCTCAGTTTTACCAGAAAAAGCAGGAAATGAAAATAATTTTGCTCTATATTGACACGAAGGATTGTATAATGGAAGTCTTTCCTTAGTATTTTCGTTTGGCACTCGTTATATATCTCTTGCACTTGGACGCATCCGTTTTCATCATTGTTGGCTGTCGGTGACTTGAGCAGTGGTGCATCCCCTGGTCTCACTGTTAGTGCACATGTTTCAACACAATTGCAAACACCTACCATTTCATTAATCATTCCAGCATTTGGAAAGGCTGAAATAAATTTTAATGTCATGCAGCGCAATAATAATCTTTTAAAAGTGCTTATTACAAACCCAAGTATGCAGATAAGGAGATTTCTCTTTGTGCATTTTGCGTTGGGAATTCTAACGCTTATTTTAGCTTTATCGTCTTGAGAAAAGTTTCGTTGCAACACAGACATTACAAGAAGGGCACTCATTCGAATAACTGTAAGAAGCATTACACGTTTTGTGTAGAACTTCACTTTTAGCTGTGGATACCTCGAACTGCTCTCGCCATTTTAAAGTACACTTGTGTAAATCCTGCTCACTACATTTCTTCATATACACATATCGCGATAATGCCAACAATCAGTTAACTTCCATTCTGTTGGTGCGGCACACGCAGGAACATTACAACTTACAACTAACGTACATCTCTTATGCTCTCCTCTTATCACATCACACATCTTTCTGGATATGGATGAATGGATGCGGTTGGCTGGCAGAACAGATTGAATTGCTGGAAGCAACATTCCAAGGATGAAAAGATAAGGTATCTCGTTCTCTCTTTCCCAGTTTCTATCTATTTTTCCAACTTTCACATTCAAAATTCAACTGGGAAAGATATGGAGTACTTTTCCTATCCTGTCTACCATCCTCTCAAGTGAAGGATATGAATTCTCCAACTTTTCAAAAGGAAAGTTGCAAGCGAGCATAGACAGCCTATAAGATCCCGCTATTCTCATGGCCTTCATCGATAGAAGTATAAAACAGATTTTCCTTGCTACCGCTACAATCACGTACAATGTACACTACAACTAACTATGGGATGTGAGTGTAAGAAAGCTTTTGTCTACAATGCGTAGTCGTCGGAAATGTCAGTTTACAACCAAACAACTAAATCTGCAAACCACATAATTCCAATGAATTATACTGTGATGATTATACTTTCCTGGAAAGAATCTGCAGACCGCCATTTCAGAAGATGAGAGCAACCAACACAACCAAAACAGCATCAAATATTATGTTCAAGTTTTGAAGGAGTCTCAAACAAAATACTTGCCAGTTTTCGCATTCTTCTGAGATACATGTTTTCTTGTTAAAATAATTAATAATCCTTTCCTCTGAAGATGCTTGCTTGTTGTCACAAACAAACAAGTTTGCCCTAGTCGATCATGAGGGAACTGCAGACAAGTCACGTGTATTCCAGAATTAAATACTTCATTTGCTAGTTGCACAGAGCATTTATGATTTTCCTTTATCTTACAGCATGAATTGTGTGAAAGATTAACCTTCAAAGTACAGTACTAAAAATCACAAGGAAGTTCATGAGCACGAGAAGCTCTTCTTGGATTTATTCAAATGCAGTGTTAAATCATGTAGGCGCTACTGGTGCCGCTGCTGGCCACAGGTCACACCAGATGAAAATACTGCGCCGTATAAAGTGCAACGTGGCAACTTCAATGAAAGACGTTTACTGCATCTTTCTACCTTTACCTACTCGATTTTTGCCCTGCCTTGGTACAGTTATTCTGCCCGTACAAGTTCACAACACGAGAACAACAAACAGAGGTAATAATGATTCTGCTGAATACCTCAGTTCAGTTGTCTGCTTTAATATTCTGTGCTGCATTCTTTCGCAATATTTCCAACTCACAAACAGCAGTGGATACTGCAAAGGCAGCAGTAACAACAGCAGCTTTTCTTTCGTTTCCTTCATCCAGAAGAGCGTGAAAAGTAAAAGCTTGGCATACTCGGACACAAAAGCACTTGTGCTGGTAGATTAGCACAGGACTGGAATTAGAAATGCTGTAATAGCATCCAATCCAGACGATACGTCCCGATTACATAATATAGCATACATACAATACGGCGATCTTCTTCTAAATGAATCCTACTTAACGATGAAATATATAAGTGTTACTATTTCTCTTTGTTATGATGCAAATGCGACTCCATCGCGTTTTTCATTAATATTTTTACGCTATGTACGTTTCTGGCTTTGAGTAACTTTCTGGGAAAGTGTGGTAAATGAGGACATGACAGAATGACAGCTCATTGATAAATAGAGATCCCTTGGGGAATAAATAGTATGAATGTGGTGTGAAGTCCTTGTTGAATTCAACTTGAATCCGGTACGTAATTCTATTATATAACGAATCATATAAGAAAAGAAAATTCTGTTTGGAACGGAGAAAAATATCAACTTTTACTAATGTGAGAACCCAGAAATGTTATACTATGAACTTATGAGTACGAACTAAATATTTCTGCAAAATACTGCCCGAAGCCTAGTCTTTTTATAAGCTAAAGAAAAGAAACTCTTTTAAAGAACTTATTTATATTCTTATGTATGTAAAAGTATATAAAAACCAAAAAATGAACACTGGAAACCAAATTCTGTGTGACACAATTATGAGTGGCTATTAAACAGTTTTTAGAATTGTGAATGAATGAAATCAAAAGGAATGGAATTGAAACAGGAATAAATCACAATAAAAAATAATAACAGGCTTTTGCATATACGGGTGCGAATGTTATTCCATTATATTTGTAGCCAATGTAGCAGTCTGACAATGTAACTATTAAACAAGTGTCGCACTCGCAACCTGAACACTGCGCTGAACAACAGAGAACAGAAGGTCAGACAAAGTGACTGCTTTTCTGCAACAAGACACTAACCATATAAAAACCTGGCAAGTTACAAAGGAGACAGTTCCATTTCACATATCTACCTATAAACATCCCATATTCAGCCAACATCAAGTGTACATCTTTTTTTTTGCCAATCATGTCAATAACATTAGACATCTGCAAGGAGACCCGACGTAATAATAAAAGGAATCGAGAAACATCCTGGACATGATATCTATACGTTTCTATTTTCAATCTGCAAAAACATTTGAGATGAAGACAATGACAAAACGAAACAGCGAAGTGAAAGCAACGGAACATCCGCAAGGAACTTCCTACTGCGAGAGACATGATAGCAGCGAAGTCTTTGCGAGTGTAGAATGTAGCCACTCGAACAAAATGCAGTGCTCCATTTGTTGTACCTATTATTTTATATGAGAAATGTGAAGCCTGACTAGTGAAAGTGCTTCCACAATCTGAAACAAAAGTATAATAGAAAACTTTTAGAATATTATTTAGAATTCTGACAATGTACAATTTCTCTTCTATACCTGTTCATTTTCTTCTCTTTTAGACAGAAATACTATATAACACAACTCAATACATGTAATGTAACAAAAATACATCACCTCCAGCGAATCTCCGTCCTGCCGCCTGTCTGAATGAGCGAGATGATGCTTATTTGTAAAAACAGTGTGAGTGAGCACGGGAATGTACACAGAAAACCTTACATTACAGACTACGTTTATTATGAAGTTGCGGATGTTCTAGTCAAATTCCTCAGAGGCTAAAATAGTCTTCCAAGCACGGCTTCCGAGGGACAGATCCTATTTCCTCGAACATCTCAATAATGGTAAAAAAAGAACAAAGGTAGACTGCAAGTTGAAGTGATGATGGCGAACACTAGAAATAAGTGCCTGTTCATACGTAGACGAAGCCAATACTTGCGGCACCGTCTCAAATTCAGATTTATGTAGACACAATATGAGAAAAGTAATGCTAAGAAACGCACCATTTTTGACTTTTCAGAATAAAGTGTACCCAGAAGGAAGAGAAAGCTCTCTCGCTTTTCTTAACTTTCACGTTTTTCATTGATGCTAATGTAAATCGGAAGAAAAAGCAAAGTTTTCTCAGCTCTGAAACTTCTGTAAGCACAGACTACATTTTGTATGCGTAACTGGCTTCAAAAAATAAATGTAAAATGGCCTCTAACAACAATTATTTTAAAATCAAACAAGCCCAGCTAGCGCTACGAAATAACTATAAAACCCTAAAAACTAGTTTCGATCTGCAGATTGACCCACAATTCGCTGCATCGTCCCATTAAATTCTTTGCCAGAAACATTTTCTTGCTACGCTTTGCTTTTACCGCAACTCAGTAACCATAAAGATATGAGTGAATTAGTTGAGCTGAAGGCACTCTTCAAAGAGGACAAGAAACGAAATGGACTGAAAGAGTTTGCTGGAAAAACTGAATGTGCGTTTGAGAGGCAACAGAAGGACACAGTCAAGCTGCCATTGATAAAGCATTTAGCAAAAAAGTACATACATTAATTCCTATCTTCCTCTAAAGAAACATTAAGATCTATTGCTGCAGAGAGAGAAAGTCTAACAATGGAAATGTCCATGCAAGAGAAAAGAATCTGCCTCTTATGTATTGTTTCCGTACTATCAATATTTGAAAACTGCCTGCGCACTGTCTAAAGCGTTATTCCCCGATCCTAAATTATGTATAAATTTTAAAGATAAATATTTCATTCGCCGCTTGAATTCCGGTAGGTAAACTGCCTACCGTTCCTCTCCTCCTCGCCATATTTCACTTTTTATTCTCTCAATTTACACTAATGATTGTTTTTAATAGGCAGATAAAATAAGTTGACCTTGTCATGAAATTGGAACCTTTAGGTTGTTTATAGAAATAGTTCAGTCAGTCTCATCTTTACTGCCAATAAGCAATAGCTTTTATTATCGTGTTCATTATAGTTAATACTTATATAAGAAAATATTTAATCAGCCTACGTCGCTCTACCTACCTCTGCTCTTTCACGTAGAACGCATTCATTTCATTGGAGGCAGAACGTTTTTAAATCAACTCTGAAATCCAGTTAATACTAAGATAATCTGACAGAAATGATAACAAATGAGGGTTCACTTTTCTCCGTTAATAGGATTAACTGTGATATGCTGCTGTAGCGTCGTGGCAGGTAATAAGTTCGTTTAAGGTAGTTTAAGTTCGTTCGCGCCATCCATAACGTAATTCCATGTTCATTCAATCCAATCTAATATTTTAATGCACGTAACTTGCCTTAATAATGTTAACAGTAACAGTCTAAATCCGGCGAGAGCGAAACTGAGATAGGTAGGCTAAAGTTAAGCAAATAAAGTTCATTTCATTAGTTATTTTACATTACCTGGCTATGCCGCTCAGTGGTACTTGTCATCCTCATCAATCTCAATTAATTAGGGAAGGCTGCGTTTCAACCAAACTTTTATGGGATTTTCTATTATAATACGTCTTTGCGTGTTTATTTTTTTTTCTCTTTTGTGTTGCTCTCTGGCTGCAAACTATAAAAATATGTGCCTTTGGAACTTTTCGCTTCTGGGTAGGGTTTATTTCAGCAATCTACTTGGCTGTCGCTAGTTCGGAGGTTCAATATTTTTTGGTAGCACTGAAAGTGTGGTTATCAAGTCGAAGTAAGACGGGGTGGACAGGAGAACTAAGTACGTACGCGAGTAGAAATTTGAAAATTCACTGGAGAAGATTAAAGAGCTCCTTCTCAACAATCTCTACGTCAAACGAATTGTGCTGGTGAGTGTGGCGGTTTGAATTATCATTCCATGGAACAGTATTTACTGAACAAAGGTGTAGACTACGTCCATCGTTTCAATGAAATGCAGTCAGTCGTACGTATTTGCTTTTCCGCTAATCCGCTCTTCTCCGTTCCTAGTAAAAAGCAGGCTACACTAAAAAGTTCGTACTGGTTAGCCATATGAAACGATCTAGATGATGACGATGAGTGGAAACGGGTGGCGCGCGTACAAGTTCACGTAATCTTGTTTTATAAGCCATAATACATACTTTTTCTCGTACTCTTTTTGAAGCGGTGCACAGAGAAAAGAAATAATTATTTTGTACGAATCTTCCCACTTCCCTCACAGTCAACAATGTCTCGGGAGACCTTTCACCAATTCACTCTCTGTCTCTGAATTTAACATTATTTCAAAATGAATAACCCTTTTTAGGTGGTAGCACATTGCAATGGGCTCATCATCATGATCACGACCACGATAACATTATGTATGTTTGATGATGAACTATTTTGCCGAAATTCCGCTCCCTTGGCTCGAATATAGTGAGTTTAAGCATACACATTTCAGTATTCAATCAGCCAAACTGCAGCCTCAAGCGAAACAGTCTGAAATGGACATGAAGTGTGTTTTTACCTCCACACACACACAGTAAAGCATGGTAAATTTGTAGAAAAAGGATGCATTCTTAGTAATCGTGGGCGCTTTTTATGCATCATGCGCACACAGTCATACTAGAACCTGTGTTCATATTGACAAGGCGAGATCATCATTCGCTTTGTTCTGCCAACTTCTCTGAATCCGTGGTCATGTTCGTTTGAATTATTCGATCAGATTAAAATGGACAGAGAGAACAAATACGTAGATTATAGATTAAGTCGAACGAGCTGCTGCACATTCTAACTCTAGCGTACTTCACATAGTATACAATTTTTATGACCGGAATGGACCGACCACGTTTACATTAATCTGAGTAAGTACTAGAATTGACATAGTCGTTTTCTTCATCACTTAATTATTTACAGTTACAACAGTAGCAATGGATCAACCTTTACATTTAATAGGAAGGTTGCCAAAATTCTTATAATAATTTAACTAGCGATATTTATAGAAATGACTATGTCAAAATTATTTTCAGCCTGGACTACACACGGCCATTTTGTCCATGGACATATACATAAATACGTATTAAACATGACAGGAGAAATGTCGACAATGCAAACTGCAGACAATAAATAATTTTACCAACTACCTTGCCTGCCACTATTTGTAATTTTAGTTACAACATTTGTTTCGTTGTTGTCTCCGCTTATATACAAAGTTGCGTTGTTGTGAAACCTTTTTTTGTTTTGTGTTTCGCCGTTCTTGCATTTTTCTTTCTTTACCCAGTTCACCTATTTTTCTCCAGAAGAATGGAGAGCATTTAGCGCACACACCGTGCTCAAACGTGTACGTAGATACGTACAGCCGAATAATGGCAGATAGATTCCTTGGAGAGATGTACGGGTAAAATGTTACACATATCATTTAAAATGAATGAAATGACCACTTTAACTGCAGCCCACATCGCGGCACATACAAACAAAGAAGCACAACTCTCACTCACACTCCAACAACGCAGCCATAATATAAATGAGCAAGCTTGTTTCTTCCTTTCTTCCTTTCTTTTCACTTGCACTTTTCTTCTTCCTTTGGGTGAAATGCTGGGCTTGCCTTTTCTGATCCTATTCTCCACGATCCTTGTAACACTCCCAAGCTAACGTTGATATACATAATACGGCATTATTAGCCGTTTCTTTCGCTTTTTTTACTCTTCTGCTACTTCCACTATAACAACTCACTTTGCTTCCTCTCACTTGATCAGGTGTAAAAACAAGAAAAAAGCCCTTTCACTACCACTCGTAATGAACGTGCCAAATGGTTTTTTCACAGAAGTTCCTGCCCATTTGAACAGCTCGAGAAGGGGTACGAACAATATTTATTTTCCCCTTTGGAGCAAGTGGATATTATTATACGTCCATTCACGCATCAGTACGACAAAGTAGTTTTTATCTAGTGGTACTTCCCCTTTAAGCTCGTACAAAAATGCTTTCTCTCAATGGAGGGCAAAAGTGCATACGAATATGGTTATTATTACTTCCGAAGGTTGCACTGCACAACAACGGAGAGATTCCGAAAACTTTCAAACAGTGCTTTCATAATATTATGCATCCGCTAGACCAAATATGAACTACATAAAAATACACAGACCACTATAGACAAAAATAACGACTTCGTTAAATCTTAATTACACAATCCACCAGAGCGGTTCTCCCTATTAGTTAATATAAATACTTATACCCAGTTGCACTACTTGAGACGGAAAAGGAGAGAAATTAGTATTTACAGCAGGCAGAGAGAGCACGACTACGACAATAATGCCCAACGACTTTGTTGCCTTCGTCAAATGTGCTTTTTGCATCTCTTTCTGGTTTTGATTGTCGGGTCGCAATTTTTCTCATGAGAAGGAACAAAACGATCGCCTCGTTCTTCTCCCGCTCGCTCGCTGTAATTAGTATAGATTTTGCAGAAATTTCTAGTCTATTTACAGCAATTCGCTACTTTCTTCTAACCAAAGAAATCTGTTATAAATTACTCTAAAATCTGCATTTTTATTTAATATTCAAGCACAATATGATGACTATTGAAACTGCAGCTGGGTTCACTAGAAGAAATTGGCTTGGAGAAAGTGAAAAGACTGAAGCCGTTTTTAGTGTAGGGGTCTCTATATACTCTCAAGAATCAAATTGAAAATGTTGTCACGTGCCCTTTTAACGTATCTTCCACAAGGCTGTTGGCGACAAAAGTCATGAATTCAAAGTAGTAGGTGATGATTTCCACTGGGTTAACAGCAGATGCCTGTGCGAATTCTCTACAAACAGAAAGGATTTAATCTGTGAGTTCCAGGGTCACTGAAGTTGAAGGTTGGAGTCATCACTGTTGGCAAATTGCTGTTACTGTTGCAAAGCTTTCTTCGTTGATGCCTCAGTAGGATTTGTCGGGTAGTGCTGATTTAAATGAAGTTCTCTCAGTTTCAACGGGTTATTTGGTAGGAAAAGGAGAGAAAAGAAAACCGGTCGCCCACTCCGCACTGGGGTTTTCAACTCACTGTTGGAGAAATGCTGCCAAAGAACAATTCATTGTAAATTCTTCTATGCGTATGTATTCAGTTTTTTATTTTTTGCTGTCGTACACGCCTATTTGCAATCCGAATTTGCCATATTTTAAGACAACATATAATTAATTATGGAAATTTAAAGTTACAAGACATGACAAGGAGAAACGTTCCGCACATTATTTATTTAATTCGTCAAAACACAAGAAGAGTGGTGCCACTGCTTGTAGTATCAGTGTCAGTCATAGAACTGGCTAATAAATTTCTTGACATTTTTCCATTACTCTTGTATTCGAACACAAGGATAGAGCTGTCAAAATATCACAATCAATTTTATGTTCTGTCTTCTAAATTAATATTTCGAAAGAACTCGTGTGTCTACGTTAAATTCTTCCACCTGTTATTCTCCTTTACTTTGCATTCATTATGATGGTTATCCTTTTGTCTTCTTTGACAGTGTAATTGAAGTGTACAATGACATGACTGATAAAAATATTTACTTGCATTCTCTGCTCATTTCGCAGATAACAAAGACAGGCTTTCTCTTTTGAAAAGCAGTCTATTTTATTATTTCAGATGAAAATAAATCGACACTCAAACGGTATCAAAACCTGCTCGTTTTCATTAACCATCAATTCCTTTTCTGACTGATACAGTTTCAACTTCATTTCTCCCAGAGGGAAATGGCGGACAACTGATTCCACATGTAAGCGCATATAACGAAACAAATACCCAAATGGAAACAGTCAGCTGTAGCTGTAAAAATGCACAGCTTCGTTTATGATGGCGTCATTTCGCTCTTCGTTCACTTGTTTTCTTCCGTTCTAGATTCAATCTCCTCACGTCACACAAAAAAGCATGAAAGTAGACAGGTAGAGGAGGCATGTATTTTATCTGCGAGATACCGAAGAAAAATACGATCATGCATAGGTAGCTCCACAAACTAAAACCGTTTGCTTCATCTTCTCTTTCTCTCCTTTATTCCTTCCAGAGCAGCAACATCAGCAGCAAAAAATTTACGGGGTGAAATGGATCGCAAGTGAGTCGAATAATGCTACAATGTTGTTTACCGTGTTTACTGTAGCACAAGTAAGGTTTCAGTTAATGCCGATCCACTTTTTCCTACTGTTGCTGATACACTTTCTCTCGCGTTTGCTTCCCTTCTTGACTTTCTTATTATTTGCTTCGTGTACCAAACGAGGAGACAGGACGAAAGAGCAAAGTCAGTTCTGTATGCATTATATTTTTCTTCACGTTACATTTGTGACATTTCCCTTAAAAATCTTGGTACTTATTCACTTCGGGTATCGTCTTGTTGTGGGCAAGAGAAAGCAAACGACGCGAGAAGTCGACTGTGGTGAATAATATTCCCACGGTGGGAGGAAATGGCTGTTTTTATTACGCTATTATTACTATAAAGAATATTGTTGTTGCAGCACTGGCGTTGGAAAGGCGAATAGTAAATCAAGCGAAATAAAATAATACGGTCAGTGTGCCTTCGGACCAAGTATTGGGCTTATTGAAACGTTAAGTGGGCACAGTAGTGTTTGTTGTTGTGGAGTTCATGACTGTGCAGGAGCTCTTCTTCAAGTGGATGAGTGACGGTTGTAAGCTGTCTGTCTATCTTGTTAAGTTCCTTTCTTGTGCCGTGCACACACGGAGAGAAGGCAGTTCAATCATACTGCCACAGCTCTACCTACCTCATGTTGATTTTTATCCTTGTACCTTCAGACGCACTCCTCCTGTCATGTCGCACTTTCTTACTTTTATATAGTATTTTATATACGCTTTTCTCCGCTGCTTCTCTGGATTATTCGTTATTCTTATCCTCCTCCACCAACAGCGCTGAGTTTTATAGATGGATTCTTTCTTTCACTGACAGTTTTCTTGGAGCAGAACAAGCTGGAGCTCCCTTGGACGTCGATTCTTGATAATAATAATAATTGTTCTGAAGAATTGTTGGGGATATATATGTTTATTTAGTTGTTGCAAAGCGAGTAAGTAATAATAGTTTTTGCAAAAACTCCTTGTCGTTACTTTCCCGAATAAATGTTTGTGGGGGTTTGCTGGGGTATAGACAGAAAGAAGAGAATAACGCTCGCACTTGCCGTGCTGTGCTGGAAATGCGCCCAATTATTTGGATCAACTTTTTTAAATATTGATCTGAATTCCTTTTGTTCTGCTCAGTAAGTTCTGTCGAGTTTCCCTTTTTCCTACGTCTCCGTCTCGAGAAAAAAGTTTGATGGATGGTTGTTATTATTGGTTTAGCGTTTTCAATTGAATCAGATGTATTCCAGCGGTCACAGTGCACATTGCAAAAAATACACTCGCATGTTACAACCTAGTTACAACTTTCCCCATCTTTCTCAGTGAAATGCACATAAAAGTTGGTAAATTCAATAAGGGTAGGGTTAACTCGAGTCAGTATGAGATATATGATACCGTGCTTATAGAAACTTATCTTCGAGTCACATCGCTTTTAAGTAATACCGATAACCTGATTGTCACATCATAATATGTTGTGTGAGAGAACAACAAAAGGATAAAGAAGCCAAGTGAAATCACAAATAGCATTAGGCATTATACATTATGTAGAGTAGAGAGACTGACAATGGTAAATGATATAATCTAGTTAGTTAATGATGATGTACAAAAAGTTGCGGACTTGAGTATGAAGTTAGTAATAAAAGACGTATTTAGCCGTACAAAAGAAAATTAAATATTTTAGGGCAGCCCTGAACGGCTACGTACAAAACATGGTCATTTATCCATAAAAGTCTAATTTATTACGTTAAACACACAACAATAAGATTGGAGAATACCATCAAGTCAACTCTTGTTGCTATTGTATGAGCAACAGCAGCAGCCTCTCGTACCCACTTATATAGCTTTAGTTTGATTTTGTGGAACGAACCGAACCCTAAAAAGACTGATGCATGCTTTCATGCATAACAAGGAGCTCATTCAAAGAAGAAAAGAGAAATTGTCCTCGTTGTCAGCGTCGTCTCGACAATAGGATTACAGTTACATGGTATCTGGGAGCTCATGTGGCCAATACTTATTGGATGCCCTTTTGTCTCTTGTATTGTCAGATGTGTGTGCGGTTCTCTACGACGTGCAAGAATTCATGCTCGAATAAATGCAATTTCATTGTATATTATTATGTTATTACTTCACTCCTTTCGCTATTGTTAGTTTCATTGCACTTGCAGATGTGGCTGCTGATAAAAGACAACTTATAACATTATTTTTTGGGATGTTTAGTGTACCGCGATGAAAGTAAGTATGGAGCATTCAAAGTACATCATATCAAGCGTTATTGATGAATTGAAAGCCGAGTTTGCTGAAATTAGCTGGAAAGTAGAGATAAGATTCTAATGGCAAGATTCTCAGATGAGTGAAGTGAGAGCAGTTGCACGCTACAACAAATACGGCTATAAATTATTTCCAAGTCTGTTTCTTACTGTTATCATTCCACCCTCGTTTTCATTCTGCCAAAAAGTGTCGTAAATTTTGGATTATATTTTTTGTTTTGGAGCTCTTACTTGGGTAGTATCAAAACGTTTCATGCTAGCAGACCATTACATTAATGGCGTGTCGTTTTCCTTTCCACAGTTTTCACGTGTGTGGATGATTTTTGCTAACTTTCCTGTACGACGAGAAGCGGTGAAAATGAAGTAAGCGGATACTCCGACGTCCGCTTATACAAAAAGCTGAAAGTGAGTAGTTCCGGAAGAAGCGATAATAGTTATTATTAAGCAATTTCAACTTCCGGACTTGGCACCAACATCCGTCCAAACTAGTCAAATAAAGTGAAAGCTTAAGTATTTATGTTTAAGAAAGGAAGTACAACAATGCTTTGTTATTAGAGTACGTCAGCGGCAATAGTTTTAAGTGGAGTACATTGAACATTGTAGTGTGTTGCTTGATTTCTTCCTCTAAGAAAGTACATCCAGTCACGATTTTTTGCTGTGGCTGTACACAACAAGACATGGGTTTCACTTTTTATCTAGTCGCTGCTACACATCTTTAACGTGCACGCTTGGTACATAAAAACGTGGAGAAAGAGCATGTTCAATTTGTTCTAAAAGATTGTCTCTTTTTATACGTTCCAAACTTTTTTCTCGTTTGTAGGAGGCCCGCGGTAATACGTCAACATAAAGAACTCGGGTGGATGTGGAAATATTGTAAAGAGATTTGACCCTTCTCGTGAACTTCCTTTTTTCATTCATCCAATTCAATTTTTTGCCAAGCTTTTTATGAGTTTTTAGCAAAGAAGGGTTAGTGGAGTTGCAGACAAGTGTTATCATCATGCAAAGAAGAGTGGAAATGATGATGGCGGTGATAGAAGCATGCTAGGCATTCATGTATCTTCCTTTTTTCCGAGTCACCAACCATCAACAAATGCATGTAACTCACGCCACATTCACACGTTGTGCTGTCGTAATCAAATGCAATACAATCTCCTTGTCTACATAACTTCATTTATTCCTTTCTCTTTCTTCTGACTCGTCAGCCGGAACTTAAAATGCAGGAATACGAGCACCACCATTAAAGAAATACCAACCACCACAATGAAAAAATTGAAGCGTGTTACGGTTCTGTTTAAGGTTGTTTACGTTTATGTGGACACAGAAATAAAAGCTTCATGTTCTTTTTACAGTTTACGAATGATAACAAACATTATTTTAAACGCGGTTTCACATAAAAGTGGAAGTTGCTACAAATATTTCAACAATGTTGGCAAACGTTGATACATGAAACTGGTAGATTGACAATGAGAGTATTTTTAGTCGGGAGATTATTATACTTAGTTGCTTCCTTCCATCATCGTCGTTTTCTCAATTGTATCTCGTTCAGTTTGAAATGCTGGCGAGAGAATGGAATTAAGGGAAAGTGGTGTTGGTGATGACGAATGGTTTATGCAACACATAATAATACACTTTTCGTTAGTCCAAGGGATCAGAAGCACTTAGCGTTCAAAGCCGTAATACACCGCAACAGAGTTGATTGAAAGATAGAGGGACACATTCAAGTTGGATTTAGTTTTTGTTAGTAGTCAAGTAAATAATAAGCTGGTTTATAGAGTTTAGAGTTAGTAGTGTGCCAAAGAAAGTCTCTCCGTTCCTTTAATAAGCTTTGCCTTACTATTATTTTTCTTCAATTGTGGAAATTGAGTGCTTGAAAATCCCACTGTTGAATGAAGCAAAGCAGCGCTCGATAAAGTATAGGATAGGTGGTTGAGTGGAAACTCTGAACTGCCGGAGATAATATCCCGTTTGTTTACAGGAAACATACAACAGGTTATACCGCTTAAAATCAATTGAAAGAGAGAAGCTTCCTTTCCGCTGGTTTTCTTTACACACAGAAATGCAAACGGTATATCTATTCACTGCCTGTTTTAGTTACAGCAATTTTCAGTTTATAACAGTATTTAACAAATATGCTAATAAAATTTGTTGTTTCTTAAAAAGGTGATAGGGATAAGAATGGAAGTTTTAGTTTCAGTTTCGTATGTACAGGGAATTATTTGTCCTCGTCGTCGTTGTCGCTCCTCTTGTTTGGTGTGTTGCTCCGATTTTATTTCGAAACGTAGGTATTAATGTGTAGTCGGATATAAATTCGTGTGGTGGAAAGGAAACCAGCTTCGTTTCGGAGAACCAACGAAGGACTGACTTGAGACTCACGGCCCGTGTCGGCTTTCATGTTCACTTTGTGCAAGTTTTGTCAGAGCCAGGGCTAAAGTAAAGCAAAGCTTTCCAACTGGTGCTACTACCACTGCTGCTTGCTCGCTTTCCTCTCTTGTTAACAGATAGGAACAAGTGAGTGAGTGGGATATTGCAAGACGGAGCTCGGGAGAAAGTGGATGAAAAACGTGGTGGTGGTGGTGGTTGCTCTAATATGGAATGCGTTCTATACCCTGAATTCTATGTCAGCTTTTCTGCTTTCGTCGTCACATAACATCGGCCTTCTCACTTGCAATACAGCCAACCCAGCATCAATGCATGCCTTTTAATACCACTTTCCTTTTTCCTCGACGGCACGGATATCTACATACACTACATTTGCAAGAAATTTGTTGAAGAGTGAGCGAGTGAGCAGACACATTTTTCGCAGACCGCTCCTGCTAGATAGATACATTCTGAAAATGTGCACACTTAGTCAATTCATATTCCATCAGTTTGGGTGGGTGAGCGAACAGTAAGTAGCCACACAATTTCCACCAGCCGTTGCATTACCTGAATAAAACTCACATGGAGAAGCTACACAAATTCTCAATTCGCACATGTTTGTATTCATTCATTGTGCTATTGTTATGCAAAAACAGAAACACCACGCAAAACTACGAGAGTAAAAACAAGGACGATGTGAGAGATAGACGGAGAAAGGGAAAATAAACTGATTCTCCCTTTTCTCACTCATTCCGGTCCATATTTCCATTTATTTATTATCAAAAGGTTGCAGCATAGCATCGACTTGATTACGATGTCTGCTAAAAGAACAACAGAACAACTACATCGCATCGGCATGTTAGGAAATTGCAAAACTCTTCTCTCGTTCGAAATTGAAAGTATTCTTTCGTACAATACAATCAAATTATACATCCGCATCTTTTACCTTTCGAATGGTGAAAGCAGACCAAAAGAAACGAAAAAGGTTATTTTATAATAGAGCTAACTCAACTGTGCGTTATTTTTCTACCAGACACATAGATAAACCTGGTTGCGGGACGCGTTTAACACAGAAATATATGCATGTTTAATTTGAGTGTTATACCTAAGAAAAGTTTAGGGATATTTATAAATGGACACTATCAGGTTCCGTATATTAAAGCATGTGAACCTATGCAGTGCCACTTCATTCATGGCCAGATCTTTGCAAAAACTTCTTCGCTTCTTTATACAGTCTTTCAGGTTATAACTGTAATCTGTAATATTCCCATTGCTATTATCATTATTGTACGTTGAAAAAGTTTTCTTTCTAAAAAAAACTTTGGTGGAAACTTTCACTCATGACTCACACAGCTGACATAGACATTTAAAGTACGTTTGTGCATTTGCGTAGATACATGAAAGGAAAGTTGCCTTCCATTCATATGTTTCTAAGCGTAAAGAGCGTCAACGAGGTCTAATATTCATTTTCCCTGTTAAACGAAGGCAAGGGCTGCTGCATTCACGCCCTTCTCTGATCCTACTTTTCTGTTTCTTTTTTAAAATAATAACATTGTACAGAAAAGTACACATAAGAGAAAATGGAGGATTTCAAGTCTGATGGGAAAAAGCAGAGGCTTCTCCGTTGAGCATGAGTTGAAGTGAAACAAGGCTTATGGGAAATGTTGCTTCACTTGTTCCGTGCTTTGTTAAGAATCTTCCCTCTCTGACTGATGTAGAGCATAATTTAAGCTAACAATTCATTCTTACTTGTGCACTCTCTCTCACACACACGTTGAAATGAAAGAGCAGCTCCATCAAAATTGCTGAAATCATTTCAGAAGTTGCAATCTTCTCCAATGATGTCGTTCCTGTGAGTATTATACATAAATGTGATAGAAAAGGAGGAAAGAAAACAACCAACTTTATTTTGGGTATTATTTAACATGAGGAAAAAGAGTAAAGAAACGGAAGAAAGCAGGCCGTAAAAGTATCAAATGAACGGTTTACAGCGAGTGTGCATTGTAGCTGAACGTGCACCATTATGCCACAATGTGCCGTCCGCGTCCTGCCTGCGTGAAAACATTTAAGACCACTCATATGAAAAGAAAACATATGGAGAAAGAGATGTGCTTCAGTTTTTTTTGCTATACAACAAATCTTTAGTACCACACTTGTTCCTGTTACGACAATTGCAAGTACGATTGGAGCACAACAACTGACATTTCACTCTTTGCGAAGAGAGGAAAACGGTATTGCATACAGGTCGATCACAAGCTTAAGAGAGCAAGTTACAAGATAGTTTTTGTTTGAAAATAACGAACGAATAGATGCATAAAAAGCTACATTCACCTAATATAGTTTTTGCACAAGGAATAAAAATATTTTGATTCCCAGGCTTTCTTCCTTTCATTCTTTCGTGTCAGCTCCTTCAAGCAGCTTCAACTCCTCTCTGCTTTCTTTTTTGGAGAGACGAAACGAAAGTAAAAAAAATAGAGTGAGAAGGCACGGAGTAAAACGAAAAGAGAAAGCACGAAAAAGGAGTTGAGGAAATATCACGAAGAGCTTACTTATTTTACAACCCGTTGTACCACTCATACATCCATGTCTCATCTTCAAATACATCATAGATTCAGGAAGGGCACACATCAAGTGATGCTGGCATAAACCTGCGCTGCCTAAAAGTGGAAAGGTGCTCATACTATGTATTCTTTATTTTTTCAAGAGGTTTCCCATTTCATTAATCCAACAGCGTTCATACCTCACATTTCGTACATATGTATCTGTTTCGATTCTCTGTCACTTTTGTCAAAAATATGGTTATTGTTATAGCTTTCTATTTGAGTAGAGTCGCTATGATTCCACTTGGTTCGTTCTTTTAGCTGAGTAACTGAGAGATACTACAGAATATTAATCTGAAGGGATCGGTTAGTGTCTGTTCCTATTTCCATTCATTTTCCCCAAAAAAGAAGTTGACTAAAATAAATAATTCGAAATGGTTTCGCAGACACCATAGTTTATGGGCCTTGGAAAGAGAAGCAAACAGAAGTTATGTGATGGAATGTACTCAAGTCAATATAATGTGTCATAGACTCCGTCGTAAACCGGATATCATAGAAGAGCGCGTCCTCCACTAGTATATGTAGATAAGAGATAGCGTATAAAACATTTAAGGATAAGGCTTCCTTTAGTGACGGACAGAGTGAAAGTGAGTGAACAACAACATCCTGTAAATAATGTGGAAACGGATGATGAAGGCATCAGACATTCAAGATATGATTCGGGCTTCAAAGATGGAAAACAAAATATTATTAAAAGAGCTAAAGGAAAAAGATTTTCTTACTCAACCCATTTCGGTAAACAAGAAGACGATGATGCAAAATTCTTCTGGGAGTACGGATCCCCGCTCTTTGTAATAACTTATGCAACCATAGTTAATGATGATGATACTCGTATTATTGCCGTGCTCATCATCGTGGAACAAGGCGTAACGCATTATATGAGACAAGGTTCAGCTAGCTGGTTTAGATGGCCATTCTAGACACAGTTTACTGCTCTCGCGGAACTATCAGGGGCACAGTTAATGTAGTACGAGAGCACACCATTCAGATGCAGCAAGCATAGTTTCATTAATAATAATATGCTGCCATGCAGAACTCTTCAAATTCCATAATCGTTTTAAAAACATTTTCTTGTACCTCTGTGTAATTAAATTACTTTTATACAGTGTATAAATATGCGAAAAATGAAAGTACGTGACTGCTTTTCTCCGACTCTTGTGTGCTTTCCCCTTTTCTCATTCACCTTCTCCGATGGAAGAGGGGAAACTTTTTCCCACGCTTGGGCTTACATCAAGGCAACAGATCAAAGCAAGGCCACACACAATAACATGCATTACCTAACTATAAGAAGAAGAAAAGTGAGCAAGAAAAATTGCAGGAGACATCAGTCCACTAAGTTATATTCTGTTGAGTTCTGAGTCGTGCTCCTTGTAAATATCCGATATTGTTATGATGGAGGAACAGACGTTGTAAGGGGTCGACTCAAGGAGGCATTGCATATAATAAAACATACATAAAAGACTGCTCTAGTGGCTTTTTTCAAGGGATGTGATGCACAAAAAGAGATGTGGGTATTTATATCAGTGTAATAATGTGAGACTTCTTGTGCTTCTGGAGTACATATATGGGTGCAAAATGAGTGTGATGATGATGATAGCGATGGCACATTGTGCAAAGTATAGGAGCAACAAAACGAAGTAAAAGAAGTAAGAAAAGAGCAGACAAAGAAAACGTGATGTGGTTGATGTGACTACTGACTATATATGTGGAGGCTGTGAGCTCGTAGATGTAGGAGTGTGTACCTACAGATACGAAGTACATCCATGATCTATACGCCGGTGTGTGCTCCACTCTCATAACACATGGAATAAAGAA
>VYYJ01002339.1:0-22314 GCA_021029165.1 Cyphoderus albinus | reverse complement strand
TCTGCAGCTTTGAGGGAGAAGTTACACACAATTAAGAGTTAATATACCCAAGTTATTTTTTACTTGTTACTGATTCCTCAGGTATAGTCCATCATAAATTCATTTTCCGGCCATCTAGCTAAGAAAAATGATGCTAGGTGAAAACTGACTTTTACGTATGGCATGACTAAGTGAGCGAAGTACTCATCGTCTGTGTGCAGACAATGAATTTTGTATACACAGTAAACAACATTTCAGACGGGTATAATACTTGTACCTACCCTCCTACCACGTTCTTTACTTAGGATAAATAAGGCACAGCACGGCAGCACAATTTAATGAATGTAGTGGATGGATGTAGCGAGCACCGAAGCGAGCGGGTTTCACAGGGAGTAAATACAAAAGCAAACAGTCGAAAGATAGTCAAGTGAAAGCAGCAGCAGTCACAAGAAAAACGCAATGTAGAGGAAGGAAGAAAAGAAAGCCCTTTTCCTACTCCTGTGTACTCAAGATGATGACTTTCTCCTTTCCATTCTCATGCTACCTCTCTATCCTCTAACAACTTACATCTGAAGAAGCTTAGGGATATTTCATAGAATGGGTTGTGGCTGTTGTGTGGCGTTTTTGTCTGCCTCCTCCACAGCATTCGATCCGTTCTTCATAGCGACTAGATTCCTCTCATCGTACTTTCGTTAGGTCTAGTCACGGAGAAACTGAAAATGTTGCTCGGATTAGTTTGCCATGTGCATATAAGTACATACCTCTAAACAGCTCGTCAGTTCTTTTTTGATTTGGGAAGTTGGTGGACTACGGTAACTTAACTTAACAGAAAAGATCTGGCTGTTGCCTGCACAGTCATTTATAAAACATTGTTCCTGGTAGCAGCTTTCTGGTATCTGTGCGTAATCTGTAAGAACTACTCTGGGAAATAATACATTTGTACATATTATGATGATGAAGAAAAGGATAAAAATTGCAGTACAAGTACAAGTTAGGAATTATACTAAATATAGTAAAATCGCAACGAGTTCTTACTGTGATACTTATATCAATGACCGTTCATGTATGTTACGTTTGGGAACGTATCTTATTCCATTTATCCGGAAGTGGTTGCATGGTGTCTGCTATATCTCATGTACGTATATGTGTGTCTGAGTGAGAAGGAACTTTTGTATTTAGGACCGATGCCTTTGCCCTGTCATAATTTCTTTGCTGTTGTCTTTTCTGAGAAAGCGAATCAGTTGAGAGAAACCCGAGAACGAATCTTCATTCCAACTCTCTTTCTACAAGAAAATCTGGCTAAGTTAAGAGTATCTGTATAAATTGCTATTGTATCCCCCCGCTGCCTTGGTGGAAGAACTTTCTTTCTAGCTTAGATATCGCTTTTGATATTGAACCATGCCTTTTTACTTTATCATCGACATTGTCGTCACAATGAAAATGAAAGACAGACACTAGAGAGAAAGAGTGAGTAAATAAGTCAAAAGAGAGCTGCGAAAATATAATGTAGCAGAAAGAAAACCGAACACTGCTGTTTCTTTCTTCTCTACTTGCCCATCTGTAGACGTAGGCATTGTGTATATACCTGCATATCGACAAACACAGCATTATTTTTTTGCTAACATCGCTGTGATACCTCTCTTCCCTTCGTATTTATACTCTGCCTAGGTACCTATGGCCTGATTATGACTGATTACTCCTTAACTTGAATGTTTGCTTTTTCCTTATATTAAAGGACGGACAAACTTTTGACTTGTTTGTTTGTTATTTTGAGAACGTTCGTTTCTTCGTGTTCGGTGCCGTAATAACAACAAGCTATTTCTTGTTATTTAGGAAACATTGAGTACAAGAGTGAGCCGGAGTCAGGCCAGGCCAGAGTAAACACTATTTAGTCTCCGACACAGTCTTCGGAAATTACTTACCTAGACTTCGGTTTCTCACACACAACACAACCTACATTTTATTCACCTTGTCTCTTTTTCCCCTGACGGTGCTACTCCACACAGCTTAGCGTGTAAGCACATTACCGGTTATTCTTATGATAAAAAAGTCGTAAAAGTTAGGGCTACTAAAATTGGTGCTGTGGATTACTTTCACCTGATTCCAATAAATTCTTTTGCTCTTTGGTTTTGTCCCAAATAATTAAGAGGCTGCTACTGTCTGAGTACTTTTTAACAAATGTCTTTCTCCAACAGAATAAGGAACACAAATCTCAACTGAGATTGATTTTTCCTTCTTGCTTGCACTTTATTACACAATTGAGACCTTTTAATGGAGCCTGAAAAAATATTTTTGCACTCTCGCGTGATTGTAACAGTCACACGCAATATACTCCATGCTCCAAAAATTGATTTAAGGTATGTATCAAGTTACAGAGTAGCACAAGTGTAGAATGCAGTTTGCAAATGAAAGTTGGTTAGGTTAATACATGAGCATCTCTTCTGCTCCAACTCTTTAAGTTTCACTCAATGGAAGCACTAGACTGATTTCACGACAAATGAAGGTAGCAGTTCACAAAAAGATTAATATTATTTGAAAGCGTCGAGCAAGTTTATTCCAACTTTTTGTAACAAGTAACTCATTTCAAAGTGCAACGCCGATGTTCCATCTCTGTTGTACATTTAGGTTAAAAACCTTCTACACGCTTGTTAAAACCTATTATGCACTCATTCGCAACTTCTATGTAAATACGTCTAATGTGTCAGACATTGTGAACTGAGAGGTAGCCACTTTACTATATTCATTCAAAGGATATAAAAGAACGGAATGAGTAGTACTTTGATTTAGTGAAATTTAACTTTTCCTATAAAAGGAGGCTCCGACATTTGTGGCAAATAAGAGGGACAACATAATGGACAATTAATCTCTCGGACTTGTTACGACTGGCTTTAGACGTAGCTGTTGCTTTATAATGTAGACTGATGTATTATGCACATGTATATTAGAGATATACTTCCGACCATAGTATTTTATGGTCGATGTAATGTAGAATACTTTCTCTGTAAGTTGTAAGCGAAGACGTTACACACGAATTTCATGACTGAACAACAATTTGCACCCTGTTCCGGGCGATGGCCATGGAAAATAAAGTCATATAAATAACAAAACGGCAACTTGATATACATTTGATATACCTTTTTTCGTTGTTGCTAGCTTCAGTAATAGTGAGTATTTACGTATTTCGTATACTTATTCAGTTATTGCATGTGTTGCAAACATTTGAGAAACTACTAGCTAACCTCCTGCTATATTTGGATTTATTACATAGAATTAAACGGAAACAAATGAAAAGAGGTCTTTTCAGCGTAAACGCGAATAACAACAGCAACGAGTTGCACGAAGGATATGAACTTTTGTTTTTATATTATGTTGTGCTTAATAGATATTAGACGTTATAGTTTTTTGTTCCAATCGTACAAGCTCAACTACACCTTCTCAAGGATTTTCAGAAAAAAAAGTGAATAAAATACAACGGCACATGCAACCTTAAGACTTTCGTGCTACTCACCACTAATATATGCAGATACCGTATTGAATTCTGTTTAAAAGCATTGTTTTGTGCGTGAGTGTGTGATTTTTTTCCGATAGAATAGTAATAATTCACACTACCGAATCCTATATACATTGTAACATGTTGGTCATGCGTCGTGACGCCGAGAAAAATAGTATTCATGTTAGTAATTCCGAGGTTTACTTAAGTTCTATTTAACGTAGATTACGAGGAGATATTCATTCATTTTAATTTACATCTCTAACATATGTTGGCCAATAATCCAGAAACGTTGGCTTTGGCAGTATATAGGGTAATAGTTTAGGAGTTTGCACATGCATAAAAATTCGTGGACTGAAATGCTTGCCTTGAAAATTGGCGGTGGCCGTTTTTTTAACATTGGCCGAACGATTTTTAAGTAGTTTGTTTGAAGTTATAGTCCCACTGTTATCCACTTTTCACTGTAACGAAGTGAATGTAGCCACAGTGGCCCGGATTAATGACAACGAGCTCGCCCACAACGGGCGAGGTAAAATACTAATTTAATCTTTAATAATAATAATGCTATAATATTATTCCTTAAAACTAAATAGGCTTCATTCTATGTTGATTTCTCTAACTATCTCAGCAACATGGTTTTAAGGATTACATAAGTATCACTTAAGAAGGATTGCTACGTCATGTTTATTAATGACCGATATTGTAGAACATCGGGTCCCACTAGCATAAGTAATAATTGAGTACGAAAGAAAATGGGTCACTTTTAATCAGTTTGTAAAAGAAAGAATTTCTTAAAATAAATTCCTGGTGCACATACAATCGGTATTTGCGTAATCAAGCATGTTTTGTGTCACTCGGTATTTCATTTGTATTCACTTTCACTAAACTCCAACGCAGTATATGCATTTGTCCGCCTTCGCTCATAAAAATATCGAAATAAAAAAATGAGGACAAGCAAAAATGGATTCAGTTTTTAATGCTTTTAGTTACCAGCTTGTAATAAACAGCACATGTACAAAAAATGGGTGTTCATAGTTGGGTTGATGACTTCCATAGGCTTAGGTAGACGACATTTTTGTGTGTACATTTTGATGTCCTCCATTTTAGGTTCACAAATTGCACGTGAAAGTGTGTTTTTTTAACTTGCGGTGTGACGTCGGGCTTGAAAATGTTACTAGATATACGTATGTAATTCCTCGCATTTTCTCCGGGCTCCCATTATTTTTAGAGAATTTGTGTTTGTCCTGGCAAATGAAAATTGGAAACGCTCCTGGCAAAGCAGGCAATGCTACCAATCTCTGAATTTTCTTTGAGCATGTATAAAAATAATTCAGTTTTCGTATAACAGTTAATATGTAGCAGATGTTGTTTATGCAACTCCTTTGTTCTTCGACCTGATGCATAAATTTCTGTCTGTTGGTATTGGTTGTTTGACATTACTTATTTAGGCACTTTTCATTCATTTGGGATTTTCTAACTTCATGCAGGGGCGTCCAGGGACAACTGCATGCAAACACGAATGCGAGTTTTTATTTTACATCACGAACTGTTTGGGCGATTAGCTCACATTGCATAATACTTATTCATTCTGTAATAGGTATGTACTTATAATAAGGGTGGGGAGAAGAAATAATTCCAATTTTCTAATATTTGTTCACTTTTCCAATTTCAGCTTGTTTGTTTGTAATAGTCAATAGTCAGTTGCAAGAGTGGGCAATGTAATCTAACACTTGTTAAAAGAAAACTTATTCGATTACCGGGACTGAATACAGAAAAAAGTTTTGCTTGTCTACTTGAATAAATTAAAAGTGCGCGTACCAGACTCTAAATAAGCATTCTTTACGTGCATTTTTTCTTTTTCCTGGTCGCAAAACTCTCCTGTGTCCACTAATTGCACTTTAATCGTAGTGGTTCTGCGCTCTCACGTAAAAGTACACGAGAACGCCAAGCATAAAATACTCTGCTACTCCACTGGATAAGGATCGATTTACTCGTACTGTCACTTTTCTAACATTTACTGATGTTTCTAGCAGACATGCATGAATGGGTTGGGCGTCCTACAAAATATTTAAAATGACTCATCCAGCTATCATAACATGACTGGTCTTAAGTGAAAGCACAATATCGATATACGTTTTTATGACATGTAAACTCAAATAGCTGAAATGTTAGATGGGTGTTTTTTTATTCCGTCATCATCCGGTGATTTAACAATATGACTGAAGCTTTGACATCTACATTAAATTCTGTGGATATTAGATGAGGCATTTTAATAAAAATTTTAAGTAAAAACGTTGTGCTGTAATATATGCTGGTTCTTATTGGGTCAAATAAATTAAGCCCGCCTTCAGTATTACAGCTGGTAATATTCTAACTTCAGATGTAGCACGGAATGTGGTTCTATACAGGACCAGGATGGAATTTTAATCTCCGTAAAATGCGGTCATTTTTATATATCGCATGACATCTGTAATTATTCATAATTAAATTGATATACACACTTTTCTTAAAATTATATTACTTTTTTTCAATGTTGACAACTGAATCTTCGTAAAAATCGGATGATTTTGATGTGGAGCATGACATATTATTATGCATATTATTATGCAACTTTTGCATAATTACATATATTGGGATATATTAGCATTTGACTTGAAATGGCTATTCTAATTTTGGACAAACATGATCAACTGTTTGCAATATTGATGAATCTTTGACAATTTTAATCTCCGTCAAAATCCAGTCGTTTTTGATGTATCATGTGTGTATTTTAGCAGTTTTGCAACGCAACGGTTGGTTATTATATTATATTTTTACATTTTTATTTAACCCAAGAAACCGGCTAATGCAGTTAGTATTTAGTATCCTTTTATCTACATATTCTGGGCATTATTGCATCTTGCATCTAAAGTTAGGCTATTGCCAGCTATAAATGTACTTTATTTCTTGCCTAAGCTAGCTTTCAAAAAAAATATTTAATTCTTCCAAATATTGGTGTACTCAATGCAGTGTACCAAAATGATTGCTGTTTAATCTGTTCAAAAGCAATGAAACACTTTTCATTTGTACTAAGGCTTTTAAAGCTTGGGTGAAAAACTTATGCTAGGTGATAGGTGATTTAAGAAAAAGGAAAGTGGACTCCCACTCGTTATTTTTCCCCTGTTACAAAGCAAAGAAAATTTGCAGAGTAAGAGTGGAAAGAAGGGTCAAATTTAGTGAACTTTTCTTTTTTTCATAGAGTAAAGTATTGTAAATGTAAACGGTCATGAAAAATTCATAGCGTTTTCTCCGAACTCTTTCAAAGCATAAGCATACAGTGAAGATGGCAAGCCAAAAATCATGATGTCGGTGAACGCGTACCACCAATTCTACTATGGCGCTTTGGTAGTTATTGATGAGAAGAGTTCCTTGCGTACAGACTACAGACTACATTTATACAATATATTTTATTTTAGCTGTATCTAACATGGAAACATTTTTAGATAATACTCACACAAAGATAAGATACATACCTATGTCTTGTTTAGTTTTTCTCCTCTTTCACAGTTGTGGTCGTTAACCATTATATAAAAAGCAGATTTATTGTCCACTGCATTAATTAATTTAAAAATCTTTCATTTTAGTAATTACTGAATATTACTCCGTACTATAATGAATAGAATTATCAAAACATACTGTAAAAATTATACAAAATACAATCAAATGCTTTCAATCTACATCTATCTTCATATGTCATTGCTTGCAACAACATAAGAATTTGGAATCCATTCTATTGCAAGCGTAGATATGAATACAAAACTTTCTCCTGTACTTCCTCAAAAACTGCTAATAATTATTAACGTGCATATTAACAAGTCCAATTTATTACCTAACAATGACCGTTATCTGATTGCAATTCGTGACAAAATAGACATTAATATGGTGGGCTAAATCAGCGTTTTAAGGGTGATTTTGGCGCACAAAACTATGTACATACACAATAATTTTATTCTTATAGTCTTATTCCTGGCGACGATCACCTGAAAACGTTCCCATGTAAGTAAAAACTGAACACTAGTAGCTTTCTTCAGTCACCTTTGCGACTTTCACCTGGCAAAAAGCTTTCTCCAAACGAAAATTCTTAAACAAAATGAACGAGGTGAGTTTTTGTAGACTAAAAGTTTCGAGGCAAACGGCTAACATTGTCACACTCTGTTCTCGCCTTCTTCTTTTACCGACTGAATTTTTGAAACCGCGTTATATGACTTCACCTCTTACCGTCTGCATTTCCATTAATAAAAATTTCTAACCAGCTTGAATCAACTGGAAAAGGAGATAGATACCCAGCAGCTAGAGATTTTATTTTAATATAATGGCTTTCTCTTGCATTCATTGGTAGTTTGAATGTGAATTAGTAGAAGTGCCGAGAAAGTTTTACTTTTTAGTCGGCATATTTTATGATGATCTATTCGTTACCCCGGTACGTTTCACTAGTGGAACGAGAGAAGTAAAAGTACTACATTTAACTAACGGTCGTTATCCATTTGTGGGAACTGGCAACATATAACATTGAAAAATTCAGTCTGTCATGCAGCAAAGCGCTTCCCATATGTTGTACTTTCATGTCCATCTGCAATGCAATGCTTTGAGAGAGAAAAAGGCACATCTTCTCGGTTTGTCTAGAGAAAGATATCATGTTAAGGATATTTCATTCACATTATTGTAGGAGTTGCTGCTACGGCAGATACTTTGTCTTGCTACGAGTCAGACCAAAAAGTCACACTTGGAAGGAGTATAAACAAACGGTGATTTATTAGGATGCTTTTGAATTTTGAATTGTCTCGTATTAGCCTTCTTTTGTTATTTGTGATATCAAATCAGTGCATTAATTTTGATATGTTCACGTTACAAGGGATTCAAAATAGTAAGCAGAAAAGTAATTTTTTTCTATCCATACTTAAAACTTTATTCATATAAATTCATAACCAACACACTGAGATGAAGGATTCGTTACGTAATAGTAAATATGTTTTGTTCAGATTTGAAATAAGACATAAGATTCAAATTAATGAGATAACAATGAAGTGAATTGCTGTTAAGTTACTTTATTATTCGTTTTACAGGTTGGCAGCTGCAGAAGCAGCAGCAGCAGAGAACCGGTCTGCATCGAAGAGTTGCCGCTTTGGCGGTAGTGGAGATTGGGACAGTGTTCGGCCTTTTGGATTACCCATCAACATGGTATGATGCTTTTTCACAATTGTTTTTACTTTCTTTCTTGTGTATTGATTTAACTGAAAATAATTTGTTAACGATTCGTGTACGTATGAATAACAAACTTTCGTGAAATAATGTCATTAATTACAATTACTATTAAATTATTAAAAATCGTCTATACATTCTACTTTACAAATTATAAAGTAGTGACATGCTTGAAGACGCAACTTTAGAAAGAAAATGTAAAACTTACATTTACATTTCAGTTACATGTTTATTGAAATATTTAGAATATTTTCAAATCAGTAGAAATCAAAACTCTACCGACAACATAATTCATTAGTTTGCCTGTTATCTCGGTTAAGGTCCTCCGTCATGAATCGTGCAATGCTCAATTATATTGTGATGTGAAGGAATCTCATTCTTTTAGCCTGGGTGATCTCATCTACCGTGACATCATAATGGTAGTGGCCAGGGAAAATTTCAAAAGCAATTATATTAAATACGGCATCTGTCCCCGTTGTTGAAGAGCCATGATATTTGTATCGTTATAATTCAATTACATTAATACACAAAAATAGTTTTTGAATGTTGTTTTATTACCAAGTAAGCACAATATCAGTATGTGAGCAACCATAAGTAGATAGTAATTTGCTAATTTCAATGTTTACTTTTACACTAGGGTAAACGAAAGGCGAAGAAAGGGGCCAAGGGGGCCGGGGATGACCTCCCGGGTCCTTCATCTCTTTTCGTTTTCACCGACGACACAAAAATACGTCGGTGCACCCGGTTCATTATCGAATGGCCTCCCTTTGAGTACGCTGTTTTGTTAACTATTATTGCTAATTGCATCGTCCTTGCACTTGAAGAGCATCTGCCTGAAGGCGATAAGACTATCTTAGCGCAGAAATTGGTAAGTCTTTTTGCGATTTTTTTGAGCTTGTGAATCAAAGGCAATTTTCGTTTTATAAAATAGGGATAAAGCTAAAATTATAACATTTATGTATTCTGAAAGTGCACGTTTCCAAATTATTTACTCTTTGCTATAAAAATCGTGATAAACTGTCGTTTCAAGAAGATACAGCAGGAAAATAGTAGCGTCTTGCACTCCACCGGGCGTAAGATTGATGTGCAAGCCGGAGTGCAAGCCACTAGTATATTGCCTTACTGTTTGTATGTCAAGATTTCTTTCAACCATTTATGTTGAAATTTTCCAATCACAAAATAGACTTTACATTCTTACATAACACGTGTACGAAGGTCAACTTCTGATAAAGCCAAAAATGAAAGCAAAATATATTTTTATTCCTTTCGACCTCAAACTTTTCATTAGTTTGTAGCGAAAAATTGCTTTTTGGCACGAGTTTGAAGCAAAGAAAGAAAGTAGAAGGTTGGATAAAATTTATTATCCTTCTCATTAGGAATCAACGGAGCCTTACTTTCTGGCAATCTTTTGTGTGGAGGCCTCGCTCAAGATACTCGCATTAGGCTTTGCACTCCATAGCGGTGCTTACCTCAGAAACATATGGAATCTCATGGATTTCATCGTCGTTGTCACCGGGTAAGAGCAAAGAGTCTAAGCCTCTTTTATTAAACTTAATTGAATGTACATTACGTTTACGTATCATGTTCCGTGGGATGTCTTTGGGCGTAACTTGTGACGCAATTGCACATATTACGTGGATGTAATCCTACTACACTCCTTAAAACCATTATAATTATTGTCATTATTCCCGTTCCATTTCGAACACTCAGTCCATAGTTCCAACCGGACTTATTACAATCGCATTTTATTTTAGCTATACAATGTCACAGTTATAAAAAATAAATGTGACACTGTCTTTCACTGACAATATTACAATATTAGCTGTAATTTTTTGTAATTTGTCAGTTTTTCTGTTTTTATACCGATACGTGTATTATTTAATAATAGATGTTAGAAAGTGAATATCTGGTGGGTAGCAAATAGCGGATGAACATGGTAAACTTTTTGTGGTGGAGCAGCAGTTGTAGTGAAAATAGGAATTAAAACACCTACATTTGCTTGCTTCACCAAAAACGAACAGTGTAGTGTGTAATAGAAATCATAATTGTAGTTAGAGGCTGCTAAGAACAAGCCAATCTACCTTTAGTAATATAATATAGTATTCCAAAATATGGAGTCATACTTATTTTTTTTAGCGAGGCGCAACCGGATATACAGAGTAATTGACTACTGACTGTCGCATATAATTCGTGATAATAGTGACTTGATTACTAACAACTTCCATTTCCGCAGAGAACATAAACGAAGTAAGGATTCATTTGTATTATCCGTCCACATAACGTGACAGTCAGTAAAGGCCACAACTTTTCCTCTGCTCTGAAAATAGAACGCATGCGTTCATAGTTTATTTAAGCTGGGGAATCACAACTATCCAAATTATCAGTTGCAATGTTGAAATATGTAAAAGATGGTAAAAATAAGTAAGGCGTCAACAAAAAATGTTCACAGTTTGGAGGTCCATCGACCAAATTTCCTTTTACCGTTTGCGGTTTTTGACTATGCAGCTGATATCTTTTTTATAAAACTCGACTTTATGGATTGCTATAATTGAATTAGCTTAACAACTTCAGCATAAATTCCTAAGAATCCGCTGGTTTTATTTGGTACACATGCAAGTGACAGTCAGTTCGCTGCTGCTCAACAATAATAAAATAACAATAGCCAGGAAATGAGTATAGAATGGAAACGAAAATGAAAATTGCTTTGGTGGCTGATTTTTCGTATGCGAAGGAGGTTGAATCTGTGGATTAATTAAGAAACCTCTTACAAACATTTTATTTTCTCTCATATTTAGTAGTTTGTAATGGTTGTCATTTCCCAATATGCAACTTATGATATCACTAGATTTTTAAGCAGCAGAAAAATGAAACTTTGGAATAAAATGTTCCGAATCTGAAAGCTCCGCTGTTAATTAGATTATCTTAATCATGACGATGGAGTGGCAAAAATCATGTTATTTGATGTCAGTAAGTACAGTGCTGCTTTTTTATCACTTCTACCCTACCATTACATTGCAGTTACCAGTGACGGACTGACCAACAGTTGAAACGGAACCACAAGATGAGGGGTTACATTCTCATAGACTACAGACTTATAGAAGAATCGAAATGATAACTTGTATTCATAAATTCGACTCCATCAAAAAGTTAAATTCTTCTTTCTCACCCTTGCAACATTTTACCCCACCATTTAAATGGAGTCGAATGAGTTTGGTGGTTTTACCATTTCATTGCCTATTCAACTAACTTATCTCGCTTTCTGCAGTTCTTTAGCAAACTCAAACTTTCAAGCATGATTTCACTGAGAAAAAAGTTACAGATACAACTCCTGCAAAAAAAATGTTCACTGAGTGAGACCTATTCTGTATTATTGTTAACGTACTAGCATTGTTGTAATGATGAATACCTAAATTACTTTCCAAATTGGAATGAAGAATTCGAACAAGAGTCCAAACAATCATGAAACGTGTATTTTATTAAAAATGCATAAAAAACAAAAGTATCAATGATACTCAATTGTAAAAAACTTCTTATGATTTTTTGATGAATTCCGACTTTAATAATTATGAAAAGATGGAAAGTAAGGACGAGGAACAGTAAAGATGTTGCGAGTGCTAATTAATTCTGTTATAGACATTACTATATTAAATCAGAATACAGTAATACAGAGTTATTCTACCTGCAATCCCAATGCGCATAGAAAAACATAGCATTAGACCTTATTGTTAGCGCTGGTCCAGCAAGGAGAAAAGGTAGACAAAAATTTTACTTTCCGTAGTTGCCAAAAGATGACAATTGAAATCTTGGAACGGGCGTAACGCTGACATTTGATCATTCTAATAATATTATTTTGCCCAACAAATGAATCCTTCACCTGAAAATATTTGTCTTTTGTAACCCTCCAAAAATATTTGGGACATTATTACACCACATTCTACAATGATATCGACACAATACCGGAAAGCTAGCTCGATGACGGTTTTTGCCGAGTCCAAAGTGGAAGTAGTCGACTTACGGATGCTTCGCTCATTTCGAGTGCTCAGACCTCTCAAACTCGTCTCAAAGATACCTAGTGAGTCCAGTCATCTCATCTATAATAATGTAACTTTTGCACTAAAAGTACATATTTCTGAAAATACTGTAGTCATTTTATTTGTGCATCAGTCACATTCACATTATATCTGTAACATATTTAGGTTTAGCATCTTCGCATTTTTCTCTTTGCCGAAAAAGAAACCCAGAAAAGCTTAAAGTGTACGCCTACTTTCATCTAAAAAAATGTGTTTAGTGTTTTTCTGGAAGTGACAAAATGTCAAACGAACGATAGTATTTTATGTTTGACGGCAAAAATTACTTTGATGATAAAAAAGGCAAACTTATTCCAACAAGGAAAATGCCAAAAACGTGTTCTATTTTATTATTACAGATGCAGCAGAAACTGAAATAATTCNGATGATAAAAAAGGCAAACTTATTCCAACAAGGAAAATGCCAAAAACGTGTTCTATTTTATTATTACAGATGCAGCAGAAACTAAAATAATTCATTGCGTCTTTTCATTCACTAACCCCTTGTCATTTTCAAAAAAATAAACCTTTTTTCTTCATATGACAAAATGATATTCTTATTTATAGTTACTACATAGAGTGGACAGCGACGAAAACAATAATTCCGTTTGCCTGCTTTTTAGCCACAGAATTTCATGAACGTTAGGATCAAACTGAGGGATAAAGTGAACTGGACAAAAGTTTCAGATTAATAAACCAAAAGCTACCGTGGATCCCATTGTTGTTTTTGTGTCTAACAAACTTAAAATTCTGTTTTCAAGCAAAATGTAACGTCAATCATCATGCATGATTGAGGCGATTTTTATTAATTTTAATTTTTTAGCATTTATTGTTTTGCATTTATCACTTTATCATTATTTCAAAGGTTATCATCACAGTTTCTTACAGTTTCACCAACTTTAGTGAGTTTTGTGGCTACGTAGAGACATAGAAAAATAAAAAACTAATTCATCTGTAAAGTATTGTTCATCCAAGTGTCAAAACCAAGGTTGTTTTAACAAATAAACTACATAGGACATGGTTACTTCAGTTGGAAACCTTATAAATGAAGCTACCAGCCTTGACCAAAACATTATAAAATGGTGAAGTGGGGTTTACTGAAGGCAATTACTGTCAATATTTGCCCACCTAGTGATTATTTAGATTGATTACATAGCGTCTATTTCAAACGACTTGATGTTTTCCATTTCTTCCTTCACTCCGAATATTTGAGTTAGCTGTGCTGTTTACCTCGTAGATTTTGTAAATCAATTATTGGAAAAAGAGTTGTTTAAACTTGGCGACATCGGTTGAATTATTTCTTAAAATATTTTCTTACTCACCTATTATGAAAATCCTTAATATTGACTCATTTACTACTCTGAATGGAGTCGGCGGAGTGTGGTGTGGGTATATAGGTATGTAATACTTTTGTTTTAAAATATTATTTTTTCTACGCAAGACGGGACTGACAATTTATGTGTATCACCGAATATAAGCCACCCACAAAGAGACACATGGAGAATGTTATTTAATACTTATTAAAATTAAAGTGTTCACTTACAGTAAATAGATTACTGCGAAGTGCGAACACAATGCGACATATTCTAGCCTAAATAACAAATTCAACAGCTGGGCTGCTGAGGTCAAAGTTCACCGCGATGTTGTCATCATACTACAAGCTGTCAGCCTAACAGTCTCACACATGGTGAGGATTAATACATGCAATACATAAAGCAATGAAGCTGAATAATTAAGATTAAAAATACGTTATCCATGTCCCTCCTTGTTAGTGGATGTTCAATATATTCACCATCAACTTTCCTATTTTATTGGATGATTCACGACATCACAATATGATATTGTCATTCGCTGGACTTTTCATAGCGCACATTTAAATGTGTTTACTTCCACTTGTATTTTTTTCTGTGTGAACTATGGAGTCACTTTCTCTCTTTCATCTAACTGCTCAAGTGGAAACGAGGAACAGAAGTGAAAAGAAAAGAGAGAAGGAAAAGTAAAAGGAAATGCAAAACTAGACGAGTTTATTACAGCTATGGTGCTTTCTTTGTGTTGCTCATTCTATTTGTATGTAGGGAAACTTATAAACAGCAGTCAAAAAAGACTAACAATAAATGAACTGTGATCCGTGCGACTAGAAAGAGAGAGAAAGTTAGAAAACAAAGTCGGCATGCTTATACTCACTCTGGAAATCTTCTAGTGAATGAGTGTGTGCACATGTGTATATGAGGTATGTTGAAGGTGGAATTCTTAAATTTAGATATACAATGACTATAAATACATATGTAGTTTGACTTCGTATAGGTTTTGGTGTACAATACGGGCTTACACATTTACATCCAGTATTCACAAAGTAAAAAGGAATCTACACCGACATCATGATCAAAAACATTATTTAGCTCGTCGTGAAAGAATAAAGAGAAAGGAAGAAACCTTTTAATGTTAAGTTTGTCCTAGAGAGAAAGGGAGAGAGAGTGAGACGAAGCGGAGAATCTGATGAAAGAAGAAGACAGGAAAAGAGAAGAGTAACTTTCTAGCCTGTTAAATCTGCTAGTATTGTTCTTGCAGGGAGAAAAGAAAGTGTAGAGGAAAGGCATGGCTTAAAAAATACACTCGTATAATACAACATCAGTGTAATGCTTACAAACATAGATCAGGATCAGGGTAGGCTATAGTGAGACTGCTAAAGTAAAAATGAATTGCAAGAAAGAGGCGTTTTATAATTCTTGAATACAGAACGAAATAAACTTTAGTCAAATATGCCACGGATGCGGCTCGGAATGTAGGACTCTCCAATGCTCACCAAGAGTAACTTCTTGTTTTTACGTGACAAGTGGCACCGAACATAACTTAAGTCGACTGACATTGCAGCGTGAACACGAGAACACCAAACATCTTTATAAAATAATATCTGCATGCGAAAATACTGGGAAAATTCACGTTCGCTCTAGTAAGCTCGTAAACGTGGTAAACGCCATTGTAATTTAAATGGCGACTTGTCACGTTTACTAGCTTACTAGCGGGAGCGTCAATTCCCTCACTGTCTCTCTCAAGTAGGCGATAATGATTACTAAGTCTATCATACTCATGTTCACCGCTACCGCTGCTGCCAGAAGCGTTTAATGTCACTGCTATGGCAGAAGTAAATCCATTTGTTTCAACGTGTAATGTCGATAAAATCAAAATATATAGTATGAAAAGTATGAAGCACAGACATTTAGTAAAACACTTGATATGATGATGACGATGATGGGATTTTTTGCTTCCGCTTTTCTCCATTACGTTGTTTTCTCGAGGAGAAAATTCAGGGTAGTTAATAAGTTAAGTGTGGAAACTAAGTTGAGAATCTAAAAATTGTGAAGTATGCAGCGAGAGTGTTTATCCACAAGTGTCTTGATACAAGTAAACAAGTTGTTTACTTGTATCTTTTTCACTTCTCAGAGCACAAGCGGTTCGGTCCACCATAATAACCATAATTATCAGTTGAACAGTATATTTATGTTTATGTTATATTTATTTTAAAATAAACTAAATTGTTTATCATAGGGAATTATAAGCTCTGCATTATTTCAAGCTATAGTCAGCTCCAAAGACCAAAATGAAATGTTGTCCTTTGGGGTTTGTAAATCAAAGTGGTCTCATACGGGCATATTATCAAAATTTAACTCTTATAAAACCGATGTAGTTAAACTAAAACTTCGCAAAATTGTAGAAAATGTGTACAGGATCTAAAGGGTACCGTTCCTTCAACTTCAAGATTAAATAAATAGCTGTTTGAAAATGTGGAAGTACATACGATACGTATACATTTATAACTTTAAATTAAACAAAACTCGAAAAAATAAGAAGGAAAATACACATACATATGTCATATCATTTCAAGTTCGAAGCAAGTTACACCTGTGGTGTTACTAGGTATGTATAATTTATGCTTATTACATATTTCAAATTCTGACTTTTATGTTAGAAACCTTTATAATTAAAAATTTAATAATGTCTTCCGTTGCTGCGTCTATCGAACCCATACCAATTGATAATTCGTCATATTTTTTTGCATGGACTTTGATTCATGTAAAATGTTTTCCTTACTTCAGGTTCATCACGCTGTTTGCTCAAGGAAATATTGGGGTAGATCTTCGCACCTTACGAGCCATCCGAGTGCTGCGACCCTTAAAACTCGTTTCTGGAATACCGAGTACATATCCCTTTTCTTATCTTTCTAGTTATAGTTGATTACATGTAGCGTAGCTTTTTAATTTTTATCTTTACGTTACTCCGCACACCGTACTTGTAGCATAGTGAGCAGTAGTTTAGCATTTACTATTAATTCTAACGCAGATTGCTTTAGATGTTACTTAACTATAGAAATAAAAATCTTAACCCTGGTGTGTTCTAGTTACAGACCAGGAAAAGTAGATTAAAGTATGCCTCGGAGATCAAGATTTGGTAGGCAGCAAGTTGCTGATTTGGGCCATAAATGAACAATTTTAGAAATTCATTAAACTCATACGAAGTAAGTTATTCGTAAGATTTGGCTCAAGAGACACATAGAATGTAGGGTAGTGAAAACACTGTATTGCGTCGTGTCAGTTAGTAGAATTGTGAAATCTGTTTTATTAGCGTTGTATTGTCGTTCAATAGTTAGAATTAGAATAGAAGGTGCGATTATAGAATAGAATCCCAACCTTAATAAGATTTCACAAACCTAATTAAATTTCCTATGACTTCCAAGTTTCGTTTCATGTGTGGTTTTGTACTTTAGCACAAAGAACGAAAGTGCTCCCCACCGCTTGTAATAATGGGTCTGTTGAAGCCAATAAATTTGATTGTAGTCGTTGGAATTAATTAGAAATTAATTACGTGGTCTTTTGTAACGTGAGTGTGGATACCATTTGAGGGTTTGACTACTCCTCAAAACAATTTACTAATTGAAAGTAATCATAATAATAACAGGAGAAACTGGGGGAAACCTGTTTCCACCACACTAGTGTCAACAAATTGACATCAAAAAGCAGTGTTCACAGTGTAAGATCATAAAGTGGTCATATGTAAACTAAACTAAACTAATCTCTGCATGCCAACCTAAATGGGTATTGTATATCGCACTTACAAGGGAAAGCAAAAACCGGAAGGACAGATTTCTATTCGTCGTGATTCATAAAGAAAGGCATGCCAATAAAATGCTGCACTGTAACTGAAACGTTGTGTATGGTATCAGAGATATTGAAGGGTTTGAAAGTAACAAAATTAGTAGGTTTTATTGTTGGAATTCACAAAGTTATGACTTGATGTACGTAGGTAGGTACACAATAAAAATTAATATATGCTATAAAGTAAGCTTCATTCATTGTATTTAAATAAACGTTACATGCATGTGCTTTCAAAAATCAAATTGTTTCGTTTCTTTTCTTGAGATATGTCTATAAACGTCTAATGCAATGTATTTTTATGTGAACGAATTTCGTCCAAAACAGGTTTACAGGTCGTCTTGAAGTCTATAATCAAGGCGATGGCCCCACTTCTTCAAATCGGTTTATTGGTTTTGTTCGCTATAGTTATTTTCGCTATTATCGGTTTAGAATTTTACTGTGGAGTGTTACATAGGACCTGTTATAGCCTTGAAAATTTAGGTAAGTGAAAGTATGGCCTTTATGAAGTGCATTAATACAAGTTGTTGTGGGTGAGTATGAGTAATTTAATGAGCTGAAAACGATTAACAATTGCTTTTTACAGAGGAGATAGTAAAGGAAGGCGAATTACCGACACCCTGTAATTCAGATGATCCCTTTAAGGCTCCTGGAGGGGCATATGTGTGCAATGCAAATACTTCCATGTGTCAGGACAAGTGGATAGGTCCCAATTTCGGGATCACTTCTTTTGACAACATTGGGTTTGCTATGCTCACTGTCTTCCAGTGCATCACTATGGAGGGATGGACTGCCATCCTCTATTGGGTGAGGACATATGAAGAACCCACTTAGAATCATATTTTATTCTTTCCCGTTTTTATGTATTTTTTAGACTTCTTTCAATACAAATAGCATAAAATGACATACTTAATTAATTTGTTTCCGTCAATCGTAACATTTTATAGTCCTGCATTTAATTTGCCATTTGCCCCGGAGAATTATTATCGTCAATTTCCTTCAGTTTGGTTTACGTCGTATAATACGACTCGTATTATTTTTGTTTCACACCATAGATGTATTGTTACTAATTCTTGTTACATAATCGGACATTTATCCACGAGAGCAATGAAAACAAACCTGATGAAATTTAATTTCACTACATTTTTATTTTTTAGACCAACGATGCTCTTGGGAGCGCTTATAACTGGGTTTACTTTGTGCCTCTCATTGTGCTCGGATCTTTCTTCATGCTCAATCTCGTTCTCGGTGTTCTTTCCGGGTAAGTTATAGTTCAGTTCCGCTGCAACATTTCTATTTTAAGCTTAAACCTGGTAGAGTGTTGCCTTATTAGAAAAAGTCTGAACTTCCCTCCAGACTGAGTTTATCGGTCTACCCGACGTACAATTATTAATTCCGTTACATTACATTAACAGAATACATTAAACCGTCTAGCTAAGTTGGTCATTGACATATAAAGCGTCTGCAATAAGATAATGCTTTCTGATACGCCAAGCTCGCTTACCGTGTAGTGTTGCCCATTTTCTAATAAAAATATGAATTGTTCAGGTAAGGCGGTTATGATTACCAAAATAATAATTTTGCCTTCTTGAAACCCAACATTTTTCAAAACAGTGAATTTGCCAAAGAGAGAGAAAGAGTTGAGAACCGCCAAGCTTTCCTGAAACTCCGACGTCAGCAACAGTTGGAACGTGAATTGAATGGGTACGTTGAATGGATATGCAAGGCTGAAGAAGTCATTCTCGCAGAAGAAAGGACTTCAGAGGAAGAGAAGATGCGCATCATGGAAGCGCGCAGGCGCGCTGCTGCAAAAAGAAAAAAGCTGAAGGCGCTTGGAAAAAGTAGGAGTACGGACACAGAGGAGGAGGAGGAGACGGAAGACGTCGATGATGGTGAGTATACTCAATGCAGAGGTCTGACAAACTTGTCATTTTTTCGCCAACAATCAAAATAGCATTGTACTTTCCTATAACAACTTTCACTTTAAGAATTTTACCACGAAGACAGGCTGCAAAAATAAGGAAACTCTTCCTCTAGAATCTAGAAAGGCATAATTGATTTTAATTCGGGTTGGTTCCTATTATTTTCATTTCTTTTAAGAAGCAAGATGAAAATGACCAAATGTCTACTGTGGCCTATAGGTTTGATCTCACGTAGAGTTAATGAGTCATAAAAATAATTCATGATTCGCACGGTTAAGTTCGACGTGGGTATGTTATATGTAATTATACTCGCATACATGAGAAATGATATACGAAAGTCTTAACCAGGACATTGCATGCATGTTGGTGAAGAACTTTCCAAAGAGTGCTCATTTACCAAATAGCCATTATAAAAGTGCTTGTAAAAAGAGGTGATATCAGAAAGATAAAAGCAAGCAAAGGCTATACAAATGAAAGCGACAAAAAGTAAGCAGAGTATGATGGAGTGTTATTCTTCAATTTTATAAGATGTACAATATTAGCAATTGGTGATAGGTAATTTACATAATTTAAAAATATAATAATAAGTATTATGATGTTGTTGATAATGATCAATAGTGAAGTTGTGGATTATGGTCTCAATATGTTACTAGTTCCGCTCAAGAAGAAATCGAAAGGCGCAGGTGATGATTGCCGCTCCCCCAGGGCGTTTCTACTTCTACTACTACTGCTACTGCTTCTTCCTTCACAATTCCCATACATTTATGTCCAAGAGCTGTCTCTCTGAGAGAAAATTTTCTAGCTATCGTGCCGCTCCTCTCTCCGACCCGCTGACTGTCAGCCTGCCGTTTGCTACTGTCCTTTTTGAAACCCCTCTTGAAATATTTTTATTGCAAACACGAAACACTCCTCTTTCATTCTGTTCCATTCAGTTTAGTTGTTATCAGTTTTTGTTGATCGCACATTACAAAGACTACGTCTTTAGTTTTTAGGTAGACTTTGCTCGACTTAGTTTCGAAATAGTGATATAGATGCAGTTTATTTACATAACAGGTATTACTTAATATGTGATTGTACCACTGCCACTTAAGTAGAATCATTATGCCACAATAATCGACATTGTAGATTAATGTTCGTAGACTTGATTTCTAGAGAGTGAGAAAAAATTCTTCTGAAAATCGGTACCTTCATGTATTACTGTAATAACCAATGATAATTTATGAAGATCGATTGAGTTGAAGCGAATCGCAGATCTGTAATTATTATTGATTACAGAGAAAAGACGTTTGTTAAACTAAAATCAAGTTCAATAAGTCACTTGTCAAGCAATTTATCAACCATTTAAATCGAGACACAGCATCGTTTTTCTCATAGACAATCACAAGAAACACAACTTCTTACTTGGTCATAAAATTACAAATGAAATTATAATTGCATTCTTGTGCACACAGAAACTACACATTTTACACGAATTTTTTGTCTTATTGGCTTCATCATTTCTAGTATAAAGCATTTTCACTAATTCCTGAATCTGTTCTGTTACGCCGTATAATAAAATTATTATTAATTTTTACGATTTCACAAGAAAAACTAACACTTGCAGATTATTATGTTGCTTATATGATTTACCTTTTTAATTGTATATCCGATGTTACCCTAACCCTACCAGTAGCCTTTCGCTGTAAAAGTAACCTATTTTCATCGTAGCGTGTAGTTTCAGCATTTAGCAGGTTAAGTTTTTAATAATAAAGCAAGAGAGATTATGTTAATGGTCAATGCGTCACAGAACTGTAGAATGTACTTCAAGTAAGGACCGCAAGTTACTTGCATCCAAGATAAAGATATTTTGAATGTCTATTCTATTATCCCTTGCTTGCGTCACCATCATGATTATGTAACAGTTTTCAAAAAACTTGGTAGGTATATAACAAACTTGATTCTGTAAAGTTGGTTACAGTCACTTAAACTAAACGTGAGACTCCTGTATAGACAGAGAGAAAAGTTTTTTGTCAGGAAAATCTATTTCTCCCTAGTAAGTAACTTGAGGAAAATTTCGAGTCAACTTAAAGAACAGGATGGGAAATAAATGAAAGTTCTTGTACATAAAACATTTATTGTTTATTTTATTAATAGAATTTTGAAAATGACAATCAGAATCTTTTATTATAATTCTAAAAACCTAAACGGAAACCAAAACATCGCTATCAGAAATTGCAATAACGTGGAATGGAAGATATTTCCGTCTCCTTCATCTTCTTGTCCCTTAGGGCACTTGTAGCTTTTACAATTTGAGTTCACTTCACTAAGTAAATAATAACTGATTGTTTCACTTCACAAGTCGAATACTTAGGTAAAAGGGAAACCAAACTAATTATTGACCAAGAAAATAAAAGTATCTTTAGCCTGAAAAAGAAAGTTCATAGAACGTAGATAGTGGTATGAGATATTATTATACCACGTGGAGTAAGAAAG